>JANHGC010005805.1:26282-43362 GCA_027560395.1 Boaedon fuliginosus | reverse complement strand
GGGGTGGGAGGAAAGGGGCGGGGCCAGCCAATATTGCAAGGCGGGCCGGCCTCTGAAGCGCAACGGGCCGCATGTGTTCCCCGGGCCGTAGTTTGCCCACCCCTGCCTTAGAAACTGTTGGACTGCTGTTGCAAGAGTTTAAGCTAGAGAGAGGGGAACATGGGCACTTTCTTTTCCTTTGCTACCACTCCCTATTTACAACATTATTGACTGCTGCAAGTTTTCCACAGCTGGACTTCCCATTCAGAGTTTATTGCTACAAGACATGTTTTCAGACCAAAAAATTAGCAAGCAATTTATCAGTCTTTTCCTACCCGACACTTTTCTGCTATCACCTGGACCACAGTGGGCAGAGCTGTTGGCCATCTCACCATCTCCCTTGCTACTGACTGAAATATCAGTCAGTAGATCCTTTATATATTTCACTTCACAAATGACTTCTTTATGACTTAATTGTTGTCATGGAACACTTGTCAATTGGGAGTCTGTGGAGCTTTCAGCTGCTTTTATACAAAGATCAGAGGCTTACTGTTTTGCAATGGTGTAACAAGCAGTCTGTATATTCTGCAGGAAGATTTATTTATTTAGTCAATATCTTAAGACCGCTCACTCAATGATTCTGGACAGTTTCCTGTGGTTCAAAGCAGTAAAATACAAACATTAAACATCAAAATATGACCAAACTAAGGAAAAACCAAACTACTATATTCACCTGGAAATTAGCAAGATTACACATTATCCTTTCCAACCCTGTGGGAGCAGCCAGGTCTTAAATGTCTTCCTAAACGCCAACAAGATTAGAGTCATTAGGATTTGGGTGGGGGGGTAAATACCATTCCAAAGGGGAGCAGCAACAATGAAAGCATATTTAGTGTCTCTTTAATTGATGTAATCCCAAGCATGCTGATCCCGATATATTTCTTTTAAAGCAGGCAGAAACAATAGGCGGAGATGGTCCTACAAATATCTAGACCCTGTAACTTGAAAGGCTTTATAGATGACCGACAGGACCTTGAATTTGCTTGAAAGCTCACTGGTAACCAATGCAGTTTACAAAATGGCAGCATGACCTGGATATCCAATGGTGCACCCATACCAATTTGCCCCACTGTATTTTGGACCATTCTAAAGGGCTTGCAGAGCAGCCTCAGCATGTTACAGTAATCCAACCATCAACTGATTAAGGCACATATATTCCATAAGAATATTCTCATTTAAGAATGGCACAACTGGCACACAAGACAAATTTGGAAAATCTCTCCTGAAGTATTTGCTGTTAAGCACAAGCTGAGAATCAACTGATTTCTCTCAATGTACTATAAATTTAAGATAGGATTACATTTGATAATTTGCCATATATTTAAAAAAAGGTATTTCCCCCCCAAAATGTGAGTCATGTCATTTATACAAATTAAGCTATGTATCTATAAAGAGCCTTTAACATATTTCAAAAAGGTTTTACATTTGATAGGGGAGAAAACCTTCTAGGGGAGAGAACTTTTAGTCTATATCATATCTACCTCAATAAACTTTAGAAAAAGCAATTAGCCACATCTTTTCAATCACAATTTTTTACTTGTTTAATGTTTATTTTTGTTTTATTTTGCTTCCATTGTCTTCCTTTCCTGATACTAATGAATGAAAAGTTATAGTATCCACAATAAATAAGTTTTAAAAAGATAAGTGGATATAAAGGGAAATCGTATAAAGTACAGATAGATGCAGCTTTTAGACTTTTAGGCAGATTATGTGTGTCATCCAATTCCTTAAAAGCCTTAAGCAGTTTCAAGCCTTAAAAGTAATTTAAGAATATAAAAATATTAAGTCCATTTGCCTTCTTAGTTATCCTTAAAAAAAAAGATATGTACTGTACCATTATCTCCCAGGTCAGTCTTGTTTTTCTACTTTCCAGTTTAGCAGCTGAATGTAAAAATGTCTACTGAATTTTATGGTGTGCATCCATCCTCTTTTATTGGCATGCACTATAAACAGCATGAAAGATACAGTACTGAATACTAAAGATCCATGTCACTTGCATCTAGACAAAACTGGTGGTTTGAAAATGCTGAGAAATAGGAATGGCTTAATATATAAGCAATTTTTTCATATTTTAATAAATGTAATACCTATATTATTTTATCCTGCCCATTGTTCATCCTTCACTGCAAATATTGTAGACTATATTAATAAAATGTAAACACCAATTTATCAGTTCTTAGTAAATCATGAAAGAATTAAAATAATTTTCACAATAATCAATTTTAAGTTGTTTTGTTTTTGGCTAGAAAATGAAGATTTGGAACTACTTTAAAACAATTCATATGCTTCAGTTGATGACTTTTGGTAAGTATTTCCATCTGACAACCAGCAATCCAATTCAAGTCAACAGCAGTAGTGAAAACAGATTCATGTATTTGCTTATCTAATAACAATAAGCATGAAGTATAATTATACAAAAGATGTGCTACTGCAACATTAAAAAGCACACTACAGTTCGTCAATCAAGATCTAAGTAGATATCAAGATTGCTATCAACAGAGAAGTATGGCAAAGTAAATGCAATCATATTGCTTCTGACGTTGAGGCAAATTTCCTAAACAGATTAGAAGTGAACTTAAGGATATAATGAGACTGCAGGCAAACTGAATTAATTCACAGCATCCATCTTCACTGAAAAGATAGGATATTAATACCCAAACAGCACTGCTGAGCAATTTGTTTCATAGATTTTAATATATTATTTATCTCGACCTTCTGAGAAAACGTCTTATGGAGATAACAGAATGTCTTTTTCATACACCCTCATATTATACAACAGAAATATATAAACTGACAGGTTTTTTTTTAATATGAAGGGCGGAAAAGATAATTTAAGAACTGACACCACAACAGGTGGTTCTATATTTGTTCATAACATTGCAAAATATAGCCCAGGCTCTATAATACCAAAAACAAACAATGAAGAAAACATACAAATGGACTATAAAACTTTAAAATGATATTGAGGTGAGTGGTTATTAACAGAAACTAAGGAATTCAATGACTAAGTTTAGACCAATCATTCTCCTTTAACTCAATCCACCTCAGAGGTTGATAACCAGGATAAAATTAAGGAACAGAACATCTCTGTTAGTTGCCTTGCATGTTCTAAGCAAAATACTACATATATAAAATAAATAATAAACGGTGATGTTTGCTACCAAGTGCAATTGATAAAAGATGGGCAGCCTTCAAGGGAAGGGGAAAAAAATTCCAAACGGCATCTTCTATATATATATTGCAGACTGAACTGTGATTAAATAGAAAGTAGATCCTGAACTTCTTGTTGAGAGCACAGAATAAATTCAGCATGTACCAGTTGTAGGGAACATATTTTTCAATGACACCATTTTTATGGGGGAAAAAGAAATGGTCATTTGCACCAATCCTTCATTTTCACTATATTATTTCATATACTTTTGCAGTGAGCTCCTAATTTCCTAAAACAGATTTTCAGGTGTCACAGAATTAAAGGGTAAAGCGAAAAAAACAAAACTTGATTTCTTCCTCTGCCTTCATACACTAATGTGGGATCATACAATTTATGAAAATTCAATTTATGAAAATACAATTCTGGTTTAAAATCCTTATTACATATTTAAACAGTCTCCACACCAAGAAATAGTATAAAACAACCCAGGTAGTATTTTGTTGAGCAATCTTGATTTAATCCAAACTAAGAAATCTATAGGCAAATAAAATACATGCAAGACTAAAGCATGGATTATGTAACCAACCTTTAAAAATCAGATATTATATGGAAACAGTTGCATTAATCTTTAAGATGGACAAACTGAACCTGACATATGAAGGTCCTTCATAGTGAATTACAGAACAGATTGACATCTAAACGTATGAATACATAGTTTTTGTGGGTTGTGGAACTATGAAGATTCCATTTAAATAATCAGTGGTACCCTTCATGTATACACTTTTTAACATGTGTTCACAATTTAATTTACAAATGGAAAAAGAGCTAGAAGAAAATCAAGGAGAAATACAAATTTCAACATCAACATTATTTTTGGCTTGAACAAAAATTACTATAGTAACATTAATAATGCAATGGAGAAATATAAACATCTATATACAAGTTTTCCCACAGTATCTTATTTTTGATTAAGAGGCCAATAATCTCCTTCAAAACAGAAAAAGTAACATACCCTTATTTAAAACTGCTCTACCAATAATTTCTTTCATTTGATTTCTTCCCACCCCTGAGCTTAGCAATTTTAAATATTATAGCTACTGTAGTATATACATATCTATAAAACTTGCAAGATTCAATGCAGCAGTTAAAAAAAATCCATACACACTAGAGTATTTTCAGCCAATCCTGGGAGATTTGTTTTGCTTATATGATTCTTACTTTAAAAATCAAGTAAGAAGTTTACTCTGCAGTTCAGACATTCATTTATTGACTACTAGATTTGATTTTTTATTTTAGTGCAACAATAAGGCAACATTAAAAAGAGCATTGAAATAGAAAGTTTGCATATGTGTAAAGGTAGCAAGTTTATAAAAGACACATCATTGCTTCCTAAAAAGACAGCCTAGATCCAGTATCATAAAATTACATATAGGTGAAGATCAATTCACTATTGTTTAACAATTGTTTTTCCGTATAAAAGGTAAATCTACTTTTTCGCATATCTTTAAAGAAAACCTGGAAAATTGTTATGGCTGTATGGGACAAGTACGGTAAGAAAAAAATATATATTTATATATATTTGTCTTAAGTTTAAATAAAAAGATCCAGACTTTTTGTCAAAACAGTTCATCTCTGTCCAAAATGTATTTCTTCCTTTATGGTACAGAATTAAAAGACAAGATAAATGTTAATAAAGAAATAATTTACAAGAAAATATCTTCTGATAGCTTTTCAGTGAAAATATTGTTTTGTAACATTCAAATATGACATATAAGACCACAAAAGAAACTGAACTCAAAAATTTCTAGACACATAAATAAATGAAGTATTGTGTAGGCAACAGGGCTCATGCTGAAGGCTAGTATGAAATAACAGTGTGCAATCTACTTGGAAAATAGCTCTAGTATACATATTAACAAGCCCAATCATGGACTGCAGCAAATACAGTTTTATCACTGCTACTTGTTTCTATTTCATAACATGGGTTTCCTTGATTAAACCACTTCTGCCTTATTTATTCATACCTTCTCTTCAGAAATATAACATACACAAACAAAAGATATTTATTCTACCATGAAAGTACCTCTCTGCTGACATAACTTGAAAAAACTTGCTTGTCAAGACACTGACAGTTCAGTAAATATGCAATGATCTTATTAATTTCTTAGTTAAGCATGTTTTAACTTATGCTGCTAGTTTTATGATCACAGTGCACAGAATCCATATCTAAACAAATTAGGTGGCTTTCAAAGTAAAAGATAGGTTACTTATCATCCTAATATACTTAAAACCTTTCATAGGCCCTATCATGCATCTAAACTATTGTGTGGAAAGCATATATGTTTCCTGATACAATCTTTTGTGGCAATGGATATACCAAAACCACCAAGAAATTCATATTATTGCACAATACATGAAGACCTGGAATTCTTCCAAATGTTAAAATTGAATGACATTTTCCAGCATTAACATTGTATGACTACGAAAGGCATGTCAGTAACACGATGTGAACCAGCGATCAACATGCGCCCAGAATGCATACTAGTAAAAATTCAGTCAAAGGAAGTAGTCTTCATTGCCTATTTATCATTTCCAGTCAGGAGGTTAAAGTTCAAAGACTGAATGATCAAAGTGCTCATTTTCTCAGTAGGACTATCTTCTGTTAGGAGACTCATAGAATGATGGTGTCAACAAGTGTCATCTTTAAAGAAAAACAAAATGTAAAGTATTATATTCTACACATATACATTGTTCAAAACCTATGAAGATTTTTTATTGCTGGAATAGCCCTTAACTTCAATAAATTAAAATAAGGATTAAAATTATAAATTCTGGAAGAGACAATATAATTCTGAACCAATGACTTGCCTTGTTCTGTTCAAACAAATCTGACAATGTACTACGGCTCAACTGCCTATTCAGTAAAATAGTGCATTTTTCAAATAAAAATGCAAATATACAAAAAGCCCAAAGGCTCAGAAACCGTGGTTGGGTTAGGCGGGGGGATCTGTTGCTGTGCAAGTACCTTCACAACATAAAATGGTTGATAGTGGTAGAAAAATTCTCAATACTATTTTGTCTTGATATTTCCATGCAGAGTAATCAAATTGCCATATTTTAAACTATTCATTGCACTTTTTTTATGCTTTGGCAACCTGTTTCTTCAGTTCAATTCCATTTTGTTAATGATCTATTCATTCAATAAATTTCTATATCAAGCAGTAAGGTTATTCATTATTTCATTCTACTGATATGATGCACTGTTTTACACTAAATGTACTAACTGGTTCATTTATTCATGTCTATTCTCAATATGAGAAAAATCCTTAAAGCTCAACATATGCATTACATATAGGAAAGCCTGTTTTCAGTGCTTCTGCAGTTCAGAATGCCAAAACTTCATTCCCTAGCAGATTTCTTGGAAAAGTTTTGCATCTGAAATTTTCATATGCCTATAAGATATAGATCTTTCTCATCTGAATTCATTAAGACAAGTCTAAGTAACTTAACAGTAGACTCATTTGTAGTCTTATTTGTGAATATTAAGAAACTTATTCAAGGATTATACAGGAAGCTTTGTAAATTAAGTACTAATTATTCATTACTTAGAATATTGTTTTCAAACTAAATGCTTACCATGATACCACCATTTTGTTTTCTTTGGATTCTTGTTACATGTTCTTACATAAAATGAATTATCTGGTGGTCTTCTCTGCAATAAAGTAAAACTATATTAAATTATAAGCCTACTTCAATTATACAAAACTGCAAATCAGTGGCTCAATTGAAAGTAGGATATAAATCTAACAAATGAAGGGAAGGGAGCGAGGAAATTTCAGAAAAGCATTCATTGAAATAAGAGAAAAAATTATAAGTTTCTTTTCCAAGATTTTATTTCTGGTTTGCAATACGTTCGACTGCTCCTCAACTCTTACACAACTTAAGGGAATAAATTGTTAATATTTCAGGTGACTTTATAATTACTGATGTAGAGGCATACATATATAGTTAAACAAATATATATTTAAATATATTTAAACAAATGTAATATCTCTCTTAGTCATGTTTGAATAACTAGTGAAAACTAGCATATAATCAGTGCAGGTATGGAAAAACCCTCAAGTTATGTCAAAAAATAAACTGGAAAAAGAAATAATATATAAGCAGGCTAAATGATAGAATAAAATATTTCTCAACCAAATTTAAATAGCACTTTCTAGAGGAAATAATAATCAGAAGTCTTCCCCCTACTCCTTCTGCACCACACACTTTGAATCTATGGGAAGAAAATGTTCTTCCAACTATATTCTGCATATGAACCATCTAGTATTTATCTTGTATTTTTATAGTAAAAGATACCAATATGAGTAGCATGTCAGAAAGATTGCTATATTGCCTGAATGTGTTTTTGTATTAGTTCTTTTTAAGCCATACAATAATAGTCTCAATCTAAGCAAGACACGTTTTATATATTGTAACACTGCAACATATACCAATAAAATGATCTGCAACTATACAAAGAGACATCATAATTTCATTGTTGTCCATGTGTGCTCTGATAAATGCTGAATTTTATTTTAGTAAGGGTTTTTAAATATCTGTAATTTGCTTCAGAGACAGCATTCAAAATATTATTAATATCAAGCTTACTAATTGTACAAATATCTCACTAAATACCTATTAACAGCCCGTGACATTCATAAGCTGTCCAATGAACTTGTCAGGATTTACTGAAATAACAACTCTATGTGAATTAAGAAATGTGGCAACATGAAGCAGGAACGTCACACTAATTTCAGTGAAACTAGGTAATGAGCTTTCTTTTGAAGACAATTTATTCTGTGGTGTTGGTCTCCAGAGGTTGGAAAGAAAAATAGTTGGTAGTTATCTAACTAATTTGCATTGTACTTATATAAATTAACCCTTCTGAAATTTTTTGAAGTGCATTGTTTAACAATGTACCGATTTTAGGGTCCACTAAAGAAACATAATCGGTTTAGAGTGGGGCATTCTACTCCCATTAAACTTATAACGAC
The DNA here is from genome assembly GCA_027560395.1 of Boaedon fuliginosus. Lineage (NCBI taxonomy): Eukaryota > Metazoa > Chordata > Lepidosauria > Squamata > Lamprophiidae > Boaedon > Boaedon fuliginosus. Next base: position 35,136 of record JANHGC010005805.1, on the reverse strand, counting down.
ATTATCTCTAAATTCATACCTTTTCTTTGCAGCTTGAAAGCATGCTGATAATGCTAAGACAAACTGATTGCACTGAAAGAGCTGGAGACCAGTCTTCTGTTAGAATAGATAAACAGATATGTCCATTGCTATAAACGTGAGGATGAACAGGAATATTTTCACCAGTAAACACAACCTATAAAGTAAAAATCAAATTAATATTTTATTGATAATAGATCAAAAAGTATACTAATGCTATTTGTAAAATATTCCATTTTTATATAAAAATATTTCAATTCAAATGTGGACATAATCTGTAACATAACAGATGTTAGAAGGATATGAATCAAATTTGATCTTTCATATATCACAGTATGTCAGTCTTGAATTTAATTAAACTTTCTAATTAAGTGTGTTGGACAAGTACAGAATAGGTGGTGCCTGGCGCAATAGCGGTAACTATGAGGGATTTAAGAGTCCTATTGGACAACCATTTAAATATGAGCCAGCAGTGTGCTGGAACTACAAAAAAAGCCAGCAGTCATAGACTACATTAACAGATAGAATAATATGAAATACTACTTCATAATGTCTTGGTAAGACCATACATGAAATATTTCATAAGTTTTGGTCACCATAATATAAAAACAATGTTGAGACTCTAGAACAATGATGGCACACCTTTTCGGCACCAAGTGCCCAAACTGGAACACACATGCATGCGTGTGCATGCACGCGTGCCAGAGTTCCGGAAAACCAAAGAACAGCTGGTCGGTGCATTCATGCCTGTTTTGGGGGAATTTTTGGGCTGTTTTCAGACCATTTTGGGCCATTTTCAGGCTGTTTTTTGCACCAAAACCAGTAAAAAAACCACCCTGAAAATGCCCCCCAAATGCCCTGGAAAACGGCCCAAAATGGCCTGAAAAAGAGGTTTTTGGGCCATTTTTCAGGCCGTTTTCCAGCGCTCCGGCGCCCATAAAGACCAGGGCACCAGAAACCATAAGAGCAGCTGATGATGGTGCGCGTGCCCACTGAGAGGGCTCTGCGTGCCACCTCTCACACGCGTGCCATAGGTTCGCCATCACGGCTCTAGAACATGTGCAGAGATGATAATTAGATGATTAGGGGGTTGGAGACTATAACATATGAAGAACGGTTGTAGGAATTGAATATGTCTAATCTAGTGAAAAGAAGGACTAAGGGTGACAATGACAGCAATTTTCCAATATTTGAGCATCCGTCACAAGGAAGAGTGGGTCAACCTATTCTCCAAAACACTTGAAGGCAGGATAAAAAGCAATGAATGGAAATTAATCAAGGAGCAAACCAACCAGTGGTGAGATTCAATTTTTTTTACTACCAGTTCTGTGAGAGTGGTTTGGCAGGCGTGGCTTTGTGGTCAGCCAATCAGGGGTGGTATTTGCTGCCATCAGCCAATCACAGGTGGTATTTGCCAGTTCTCAGAACCAATCAAAATTATCATTACTGGTTCTCCTGAACCTGTCGGAATTGGCTGAATACTATCTCTGGAACCAACCTAGAAATTTCCTGATGGTGAGAACAATTAATCAGTGGAATGGCTTGCCTCCAGAAATTGTGGGTGTTCCAACAATGGACAGCCATTGGTCTGAAATGGTATAGGGTCTCCTGGATTAGAAGGACTAGAAGGCCTCCAATATCTCTTCCAACTCTGTTTCTGTCATATTCTGTATGTACATTCTGTTACTTCATGTGCTATTGCCTAATCAGGTAGTCCTTGACTTACCACCACAATTGAGCCCAAGATTTATGTTGCTAAATAACAATTGTTAACTGAGTTTTTCCCATTTTACAATCTTTCTTTCCACAGTTGTTAAGTGAATCATTGCATAATCACAATCTCCCTTCTGACTTTGCTTGTCAGAAGGTCACAAAAGATGATCACTTAACCATGGAACATTGCAACCATCATAAATATGAGTCAGTTGTCAAGCATCTGAATTTTGATCATATGACCATGAGGATGCTTCATTGGTCGTTAAGTGTGGGAAATGGTCATAAGTCATTTTTTCAGTGCTATTGTAACTTCAAATGGTCACTAAATGAACTGTTGTAAGTTGGAGACTATATGTACTGTTATTAAACGGCTAGTAATAAAATGGTTCAAGGTTTTTTTTTCCTTGCTCAATTTTTTCAGATGAGCCCAGTTTTGGTCATAGGGTTTAATAATGTCCTAGTTACTCTAATTTCCATTATTTAGTCTAAAATACAGTACATTTATATAAATGCATATGTTGTATATTTATTTATGCTCTTATATCACTAAATAATTGAAAGTATATTAAGTGGTAATTCCAGGCAGTTAAAACATTATGTATATCATTAAAAAGACCAATACAAGGGACATACTAAAAATCAAAAATAGAAGTTGTAATGATAATAAATACACCATCAAATCTAATTTTTAAAGTGTCAACTGCTTTCCTCTTCCACACTCGCATCCTTGACAATTTGATATGCAGGAAAAAATGGAACTAACTTAAGAATCACATGTCAATACACACATTTAAAATATTTTAATTTATACAAATAAATGTTTTAATTCCAGCATAGGAATTGCTTGATATTATAAATTGTAGAGAGTGTACACTTTTTCATTTAAAGTGTCAATCAGTTAAGTTTTCTGTTTTTTTGAAGGATTTTGAATGTATTTATATTTAAAATGAAATTGATAATTTTATTTTTGCCCAGAATATTTTTTAAAAAACTTATGTTTTGTTTTCATCAGTCTCGTTTTATTTTCTCATGTACCCAACGTTTCAGTTGAAAAGTGGAAAAGCATTGCTCATTTGTTCCTTTATCTAATTAGATCCTCACAGAAGAAAATACACCTTTATATATTTATTCTTGTCAGATAAATGTCCTCCATATGGTTTTTTTTCCTATTTTGTTTTTACTACTCTTCTTAGCTTTTTTAACCTGAGCAGGGATGGGTTTCTCCCGGTTCGCTGGTTACCCGCTTCGTGGACGCGCTGCCAGATCGGCTGTCAAAAGCACATAGCGTGGGATCGCGGTCAAAAACTTCGTGGTATTCTGCAAATACTCTGATCCAACAGCCGCTGCACAGCTGTTGGATCAGGTATTTGCAGAATATCACGAAGTTTCTGACCGTGAGTTTCTGAAGTTTCTGCGCGCTATTGACAGCCGATCTGGTAGCGCATCCACGAAGCGGGTAACCAGCGAACCGGGAGAAACCCATCCCTGAACCTGAGGTTTTCTATATAGATTGTTCATACAGGTTACATATGTTAACTATCTTAAAAAGAATCTTAATACTTTCTATTCAAAGAGTAATCAATCCTGATTATGTGTTTTGCAACTCTGTAATTAAGAATATACAGTTCAGAACTTGGCTGCTTAATAGTACTTTTTACCTCTTCATTTTGTCAAATATCCCATGGACATATTTCTTTAATTTGGAAAAAAATGGAAGTCACAAGGGACCAAGTTGGTAAGATGGAGAGATCCAACTTTGAAATTATATTGTGGGTTGTTTGTGAGGTCTGAGCCCTAGTATTGTTACATTAAAGCAAATTTCCTTCTTGGCTGTGACTGTTTCAAAGGTTTCTCGCAATGTAAAGTTTTGAGCCAATCTTGGCTTTGGATTCAAGTCTATGTAAACAACATCTGTGTTAGCCCCTCCTCAAAAAAAAACTGTAACCCATCAGTTTTCCTGCTAAAGTCTGAGTTTTGTTTTTTTGTTTTTTACAGGTGAAACTTTATGATGTCATTGAATGAATTGATGCTTCCTTTCTGGGCCATAAATGACAAACATTTTATCAGCTTGTCATAATGATATAAAGAATGTCTTCAATTTCACTCCTGTAGCATGTCATCAAATGCTGGCAAATTTCAACCAAAGCTTCAAATTTCCATTTCTGCTGTCAGCTTGCAAGAAATATATCTTGACAAAGCTTCCAATATTAAAGCACATCAATAATGTGACCCATATGTTCCTGTGAGATGGATAGCAATTTTCTTTTGAGTAATCTGCCAATTGTCCTAGTTCATCAACCATTCTCAAATGAAACTCCTCAGCTACTTCATTTTTTATCACATACTGTAAATCACAGGTGTCAAACTCGCCGCATCACACTGCCGTCATGTGACGTTTCACAGCGTTTTTCCCCTTTGCAGAGCTGGAATGGGCGTGACCTGCATGTGACACATCCGGCCCGCAGGCTGCCAGTTTGACACCCCTCCTGTAAATCAACTCTTCCCAATTCACCATCTTTACCTACCTTGGTTCAAGAACGCATATTCAAGTTAATACAGTCATCAACATTAAAAAAAATCTACATTTAGTGGTGAATTTCAATTGAAAGGATTCATTCAGCAGTCAAAAATTCAATCGCAGCACATTGCTTAAAGCCTGCCAACAAGTACTCACTGCAGGTTTCCACTTTACAAACAATAGCACAGAAACTTCCTAACAACTGAAGTGAAAGAACTTGCCAAAAAAAAACCCCACCACCTCAAAGCTTCTACCATATATTATTACTATCTTTTGATGTCTTAAAAAATCGGGCACATTACTTTTCATTCAACCCCTGCAGGTACCAGATATATGATTAAACTATTCTTGCTGTTTTCTGAAGAGCTATCCTAGCAAAATTTCAGTAAAATAAACATTCACTGTTACCAAATATTTTATAATTTAATTGAGCATATGATAAATTACCTGAGGAGAATCAAATGGATACCGACTACTGAATTTAAATAGCAGTTGAAATTTCTCCCCTTCATATAATGTTCCAGAAGCCCCTTCCATGTCTACTATCCACCTTGGGAAAGAAAATGGTTTACAATGATGAAAACAATTAACTATAGTATTTGATCTTCCGTAAGTAACTTGATGTAAGTTATTGTTTGCAAACTGCTAGTCCCCAATCTCAAAAACGCATCTTAAAAATCTAGAATTTAGGGGCTCCCTTTTTTTCTTAAAAGGTCATTGCATGTAATTTATCAAAAATAATATTCTCCTTTGAAAAAATAATGAAGTTAGATTACAGAAATATTATATTAACAATTGGACTGTTGAATCCAAGGCAGATAATTCTTCAATTTTTAATCCACTTTCTCTGAATCATTAGGCTGGTTTATCATTTCCCAGACAACAGAGCAATGGATAGCTATGTACTGGTATTTTCTTAACTGCCCCTTGAATAATTCTCAAATTATCATCTTTCCTCTTAGAAATTGTGAGGAGATTGAGAAAGAAATGGAAAAATAGATATTGACAATCAAAAGAAATAAGACAAACCACCAGCAACTCATTTCCAAAAATGGCAGCCAGGTGGCAAAACTGTGAATATTCTAAATCATTCAGAGACTCTGCTTTAATGAAAATTATAAATTAGGGTGGAACATTCCTGTATAGTGTACAAGATTCCGTATTTATTCCAGACTAGAATTAAAGATACCTTACTCATATTTCTTGCTTCCCTGATTGTGTCCAACTAAGTAGGGCTTCACAATAATCACTAATAAAATTCTACTTCTTGATCATTCAGTAAGTTTTTAATCCAAATTCTTGTTTGCATTGAATATGTGTTATTTTTTAATAAATGCAAATACTGCATCATACTGCAATAACAAATCAAATTAAAAAGATTAAAACTTTTTACAGCCCTTATTAAAGTTATCCACTGCTTGTTATTTGCTTGTTTTTACACTGTTATGTTTGCTGCCTTAGAGAAGGAAGAAGTTTATGATTAGCTGAGATTTCTGGAGAAGAAATTATTGTAAGGAGTGAGAGGCAATTTGATCTAGTGCACAGTTGTCAAACTTTTGGCTTGCCCGGGACACACTGAACGAAGAGGAATTGTTTGGGGCAACATAAATATATATAATTCAGTTAATATATGTAAACATCAAAATTCCTCAACTTTTTAATATTTTTATTATATTTTGTGGGGCTGCATTACTAGCTATCCATGTAGCCTGCAGGCAACAGGTTGGACATGCCTGATTTAGTGGTTAAGGCAACAAGGTACAAAACCAGGAGATTGTGAGTTCTAATCCACCATCTTTGGGGCAGTCACTGTCAGCCCACAACATCAGGCTCAGGCAACAATCTGCTCAATCAATTCCTGTCATAACCAATGGATCAACACTTAGTTGATTTGGGGGGAAAGGAAACTTGCAGGAAAATGCTAGGAAAAAGAAAAAAAACCCCGCCTGGTAATGAATGTGATTCTAGTAATGAAACAATTATAAAGTTAGCAGAAGCCAACTCGTAATATTTTCCTGCAACCTATTTACCCACTTTAACTGAAGAATTCTACTTGTCACTAGGTCAGGAACAAGCAATCTGGTGCAGATTATCTGGAATTAAATTTACACAATCCCTTACATAGGGTACATGTATTGATGCTGACAGGAATTGAAATTAAAACATTGCTTATCTCACTCTTACGTTGCATGCAATAGTCTCCTTCAGCTTACTTCTTACAGATACTATTACATATCACTTTCTTTAAAGCCATATATTCCTCAACCATTCTGCTTTTACCAAAATGGTAGAGAACAACATGTGGATGATTCACCAGCTACTACTGAAATAAAAATCTCAATAAACTCAGCCAACATAGTCAATAGTGAAATATTTAGTGATAAGATATAAATAAAATTACAAAATATATAAATATAAACACAATAAAAGTATAAAACAACAACATATAAACACGTAAGTGCCAGGGACAAAAAAACAACTAATGGGTAATATCATTTTTGGAACCAATGTCTTGAGGGGAGAAAAAGGCCTTTAATGCCTTTTGAAAGGCAGGTAAGGTTGGGGTACCCGAGTCTCAAGAGAATGCTGTTCCATCTAAGGGCCTTTACGGGGAAAAACAACACTCTGAATTGCATTCATTCACTCTGGTCACTAGTCCAGCTCACAAAGTAGAAATGTACATAAGCATATCAAGAGGCAGGCATAATCACCAGCTCCTTATTCAAGTGGTGATTAAGGCCTCAGCAGCTGATCATCAGGAATTCTAACTAGTACCCCATGAAACACAACTGCATTCATCTGGCACTTACTGGACCAAACCTTTATTTCCTTAAGTAAATTTATATGGCCACCCATCTTGCAATCAGCAATTCTAGGCACCTAACAATTGAAAACACAATAAAAACAAGCAATCATAATATGCAAAAATGACAATTGGGAAACAACTCCTTCATCCATAACCATAGTATAGGCCCCCTTATGAATGGGTCCTGTCAGCCTGTAGTAGAGAATGAGTAGAACTTTAAAATAATCTATTCATGACAAGGGGCAAACAAAATTTGTTCCCAAAGCCCCAAAACAAAAAGTATCTCACTCACACAGAATATGCATATAGGTATAAATAAAATAAGTAGAATTTAAGGATTGCCATTTATTGCCATAGGTATGCCTATATATGTTACAAAGCAGTATTTCATGCCCTAATATCACAAACCTACATTGTTTAAAAGGTTTAAATTGTGATAAAGGATCAAGAGCACTCTCCATCCCTTATTGAAATAAATAGGAGGTATTTGTTTATTTGTAAAATTTATTAGCTATCCGTCTTGCCACACAGTAACTCATAGTAAAATTGTATCCTTTTTAAACATGCATCTGAGTAAACACCATTTATATCCAAGTAATGATAGCAATGTAAACAGAGTAAGTGGATAAAACTAAGTACTTAAGTGATATAATAGTGGCAAATATGTTTGCTTTTTCCTACAAATCGTATCTTTCACAACCGTAACAAAAATACATATACTTACTGTGTAATTGTATTTTGTACACTCTTTTCATTCAAGGTCATTCCTGGTGGCGGGTCATTCTGCAAAGCTAGCAGTTCTTTCTGTAGCCTCTTCTAAAGAGAAAAAAAAATCTTAAAACGTTTCATAAAGTATTTGAATAGTCCTTAAAGTTGTTATCTATATAGTACAAGACATTGCCCAATCTGAATTGCCAAACCTATTATTTATACCTTAAACACCATAATCATCATGTGTATTATTTGCTTTGCATTTTGTGTAGCAAGTCAACAGTAGCTTACATTTTATTCTTAATTATATATTATTCTAATCTTACCTACAAAGGTAGGTTAAGGATACATAAGCTGCTAAAAATTGGTAATGACTCAAATAGCATATAAGGCTAGTAGAGATGAGTAAGTAAATAAATAAATATACTGGTTATCATCCAGAGAACTATTATTTCTGAACAAGACTTGAACAGGTAGGCTGTTCTTCACAAATAACAAAATATGTCATATGGAAGATCAGTACAGCACAAGAAACAGATATTCAACAGAAAATGTTTATTGATGAAGTACAACATTTCTTTAGCACAATAAATATCAGAAAACTAAAGAAACTTTAAACTATCTAAATATTCTTCTAAGAATATTTAGCAAATTGGCTTGAGCTCCAGTTAAATTTGTGATTAGTAAAAGGACACAATTCAATTTTATCTGAGCAACCGTCCACATATGTAGCAGGACTTCAAAACAGATCTAGACTTGATTCACATGATTTAAAGCTGCAAATATGTGAAACTTACTTAACAGTGAACCTAACTGAATATACAGAGATAATTCAGAGGAAACATACATCACATCCTATTAATATATTGAGAGGCAGCTTGGTGTAGTGGTTAAGAATTTTGCAAAGCATGTTAATTAAATAAATATGTGAGCTCCAGTTTATTTACAGGATAACACTCCTAACCCCCCCTTGGATGAATGATGATTGGATGGTGTATGATTGTGTTGTAATTTTTTTTATTGTATTTTTTATTGTATTTTTAATGATGTTTTATTGTACTGTTTTTAATTGTTGTAAGCCGCTT
>JANHGC010005805.1:6445-17980 GCA_027560395.1 Boaedon fuliginosus | reverse complement strand
ACTGCCGCCTCGAGTTCCCCCGGAAGGGGTGAAGAGAGGCGGGATATAAATCTAATAAATAAATAAATAAATAAATATCAGTTTTAATCTGATTAACACGCTTTGCTAGATTGGCCATAAACAATAAGAAGTAACATTCTGCCTTGCTAACATTTTCTCAGTGACAGGAATGCCCACCGTCTTCCCTCGTCAGATTTTTGCCATTTCCAAAAGTGTAGCATCCTTACGTAGGGCCTGCAACCTGTATAAAACCAACTTTGCTATTCCTGGGTCAGCTAAGTTTTACCTAGTTTTTGCAGGAGTCACAAGGGGAATACAATCTGGGTTTGTGTGCCATGGACTAGAACAGGTTGTTGTGGTTTATTTGATTGAGCCAAGGGATATCATTAATATCATATTAATATCACATTAATTGTCCAAAGATACCACATCTCCCCATTTAATTACCCCAAACACAGTGAGGAAGATTAGTATTGGTAAGCAATTGCAATGGAAATTATCATCTTCTGAGACTGGATTGTTCTAGTTTTGCCTGCATGCTGCGTTTTTGTAAGTTGTGTGTGTTTACAAGATTGACAAGTCCCTCTGTAGCGCTTCTGTACAACAGTGTAGAGCAATCAGGTCATCCCTCCCTGGTCTTGTTTTATAGAATGAACAGGTCGAGCGTCTGATGAGAAACCCCAGAGAAAACACTGAGAAAGAAAGAGCTCAGGCATTGGTGGTAGGTTTTTCTAAGGGAGCAATTGCTGCTCATTTGAGTCTGCACCTTCCACTCTGGAGAGCAGCAGGGCTGGTGAGCTAACTTGCATCTGGGATCAGGTTGTGATATAGATGGAACACTAGAAAGGCATCCCTTTCATCTCACAAGCATTGGTTGTCAACAAATCTGGCACCCACACACCAGTAAGAGAGCAGGTTGTGCTTGTAAGACCTGGGCGTGGCCTTCTCCAAACAGTGAAGCCATACATAACCAAACTTGTTTTTATTAGGAGTTAGGCACATGCTAAAAAAAACCCAACCTTGCTAGATCTGATTAGCAATAGCGCTTAGACTTACTGTACATACCGCTCTGTACTGCTTTACAGCACTGTCTGAGTGGTTTACAGTGTCAGCATATTGTCCCCAACAACATGGAATATGGAAAGACCAGGAATGTCTCCCTATGCGAACAAGCCCACAGACAGTGGTTTGTCATTATTGTTCCCCAGAACCACCATCTAGAGTCAAAATGTCTTTCTGATTCTGAAAGTAGCATAACCCTGACTGGGGAAATGAGGCAGGGTATAAATCTAATAAAATAAAATAAAATAAATATTTATGTGGTGTATTTTTTTTATCCTTCGTGCGCGCTCTCTCTCTCTCTCTCTGTGTCTCTTTATCTCACTGAAAGCCGAGGCTGAGCCAAGCCAGACTGGGGAGACCTTCCTCAAGTGAAAAGGGCTTAGCTAAAGCACAGCAAAGGTCTCTCTGTGTGTGTGCGCCCTCCTGGCCACCCACAGCCCCAGTCACAAGGGGTGGGGGAGGAGGAAGTTTGGTGTGTATGCTCTCCTTCCTCAGCAAAAGAAGAAAAATAGCGACCAGCCCCGAGGAATGCTCTCCAGCTTGGCTTAGCCTTGCTTTCAGAGAAAGAGACACAGACGCACAGAGAGAGAGAGAGAGAGAGAACGCACACCGTGGATCACCAGAATTTTCGTTTGAAGACCGATGATTTAGAACATAAGCCTGTATTTAGTCATTGGCCCCCCACTGAATGTTTTTTGGGGGAAAGCACCTTGAATCCACATAGCTGATTGGTATTTGAGAAGATACGTGAAATAATCTGTTTTCTATTGTTGATCTGAATCCAGAAGTAATAATCGCTGCATTATATCTCCAAAATTTTGAGGAGCTGTTTTTATGTTAATCTTAGCTTTCCAATAAGGAGTTGAGAAAAACATATTTGGCTGCCCCATTTTTATTCATAATTCTATTATGTTCATTAGCAAACAGAGAGATAATGGTTGATTCATTAATTGATCAACTAGCTTTATAGTTGAGAGGTGTCTTACTCAGATATTTTCATTATTTTATTTGCAGATATAAAAATATAATTATTGAAGTTAATTACTATCCTAAATCATAAATTATAGTTAGGAACACATAGTCTCTGATTGAAACTGAAATACTAAATCCTACAAAACTTGTAGTGTTCTTTTTGAGAAACTGGTTCCCGAGATTACTCTAGTATTAATTTAATTAATTTATTAAATTTATACCCCACCTCTCTTCCCCGGTCAGGAGGAACTCAAAGCGGCTTACAACATAGTTAAAATACAATAACATTGTAAAACAATAATCAAAATTAACAGTACACCACTCATACAACATACAACTAACACTCTTCCAATGGGGTTAACAATTCCATGCCTGCCGACAGAGCCAGGTCTTAGTGGTTCTACGGAAGGCCAGCAGACTCGAGATGGTCCTGATTTCCACGGGTAGCTGGTTCCAGAGAGTCGGTGCTGCCACAGAGAAGGCCTTTGAGGGACCCAGCTGATATTGTTTAGCTGATGGGACCCAAAAAAGGCCGACTGTGGGATCTAACTGGGCACTGGGACGCAGAAGGCAGCCTCGAAGGTACCCCTAAGCCATGAAGGGCTTTAAAAGTTGTCACTAGCACCTTAAATTGCACCCGGAAGACTACTGGGAGCCAGTGTAGCTCGGGGAGGACAGGTGTTATATGAGTGCACCGAGGTACGCCCTTTATCACTCACGCCGGTGCATTCTGGACCAACTGGAGCTTCTGAGTGCCCTTCAAGGGGAGCCCCATGTAGAGCGCATTATAGTAATCTAATCGAGATTATAAAACAAGAAAATTCTCAATCCCAGTTTTTCAGAAATGAGTGTTATACCAACCTGGGCCACTCAACATTGCCTTTATTGTTCCTGATGTGAGTGCATGCTCTCGTTTAACAATGAATTCATGGCCATCAGAAGATATCAACTTCACATACATAGCATCAGGGCCTTCACACCCACCATATGTTTTCTCTTCTCCATCTACAATATGAAATGAATAATTTCATTATATGATTTAGGTTTAACAATGAAATAATAAACAATACATTAATTAATTATATTATATATACTGTCATTTGGCATGGAGAACTTGTTTGTTTTAGTGGCCGAAGTGTTGATCTAGAAACTAGAAGACTATGTGTTTCATGCCTTAGGCATGAAAGATGGTTGGGTTACTTTGGACAAGTCTCTCTCTCTCAGCCTAACCCACCTGATAGGATTGTTGGGGGGGGGGAGGAATAGGAGGAATAAGGGGTATTAGGTATGTTTGTTTCCTTGAGTTACTTATAAAGAAATAAAAGTGGGATAAAATTAAATAAAGCAAATATATATGAGAATGGTAGCAAGCCCAAGATGTAAATATGATATTGATCTATATCTGATCTTGTTTGGGATAAATGTAAGAGTTCTTATCTCAAGTTGCTTTAATATTAGGTAGACAATAATCTACTAACCTGAAATCTTTCAAAATACTATAGCATTCCTTGGTAATATTCAAATCTGATGAACTTTAAAAAGGCATCCTTATCAACATTTTGAGATATAGTTATCTAAAATACTTCATAACAGGAAATAAATTTTAAAAGATAAAATTTAAATATAGATATAATTCCAGCATACTACAAAGAAGAATGAATTCTAGTGTTTTCTGTTATACCCACCCTTCCTATAGGTACTGGCAATCTTTCGTTTTTAAAAAAAATATTTGACCTGTCAGGATAACAACTCACAACATGGCTTATAAAAAGACCATATTGTAGAATTCTTTCTATAGGCTGTTAATGGAAATTAGCTTCATGAGGGAGAATGGCTGAAGGAAAAGTTCAATCTGCAGCCTTTGAGATGGTAATTACTTCCCTTCCTTCTCCAATTTTCAGAACTGTTTATACTGCCTCTTCCTTCCTGGGAAGCATGTTTCCATGATAGTTTGTCACTTGCCCATCTTTATTCTTTATTCCTCTTCAGTTTTTCAAGATTTTTAGAATTCCCATGTCCTTTCATTCAAACTTTAATTTTGTAAAAACTTGATTTATCTCCAAATAACGTGAAGAAAAAACAACTTTGAAGTTTTAAAAGGGGGGAGGTGTTGAGGAAGTGATACATATCTCCAAACAATGTAAGATTACAAAAGTGTCATTTTGTCATTCGGCAAACAAAATGAACCTTAAAAGATACTCCATGACAAACAATTGCAATCACAAGTATTATATAAATTACTACTCTCACCCATGTTTTCATTTAAGCATGACTGAAAGTAAAATTAGCACTTTTATGATATATTGAATATGTTCTTAAAAAGCAAAGATACTTCTAAAGGATATTTTTGTCAATATCCTTACCCATCTCTTCTTAACAAATGCCTTTGGAGCTTTTAAACAGGATCTGAAAACAAATGGAAAAGTACATACATATTCAAGTTCATTATGAAAAAAAAAAGAATATTGTCTAGTGGCAGTACAAGGTCACTAACAGCAATCCTTCCTACAGTTGGTAGTGACCTCAAAGAAAAACATGATTTAGTTATGTTTACTGTACTATATTACCATACCATATATCGCATCGTGTTTACATTACTACCCCTTAATTTGATGCCAAGGTAATCTAAGGATCCTTAATGCACAATTATGAATTTGACTGGTCAATCACATGCCTGGCTAAAATCTTATCTAGGTATTGTATGCCCAGAAACATTTACAATAGGTCTCAATGTAGTTCATTTACAATGTCACAGGTAACCACACTCACATGATCATTATTCCACTGCTAGCTTCCCACAAAGTGGGGAAGCCAGCCAGGAAAATGCAAGTCATTTTGGTAAATTGTTCCCATCTGCAGCGGATACTCTTGCCTGTGCACATCTACCAGTCTTCTCAAACCTCCATTAACTCACTCCCCCAGTTCCCACATCTCACCCACAGCATGCGCTAGGCCTCTCAAGCCCTCCCCACCCTCTGTGGCAACTCTGTCCTCCTTACCTGGGACTCCCTCTGCTTCCCGCTCAACAACCCACATGTCTTCAGTTTACAAAATAGCCACCAGACCTGCCAGGATGGCCATTGTTAAGTGATGGCCATGTGACTCTGCATTTTATGACTGCATCGCTTAGCAATGGCAATCTCACTCTCAATTGCTGTCATAATCAAGAACTATTTTATACTAAATAGATTATTCTATGATGTTATCTGGAGATTAACTGATCAAAATTTTCCTAAAGGCCTTTTAATAGACATTCAAATTATCATGGTAAATATTATTGAAATAAGAGACAAAAACTGATAAATAATAATATGTGTAGTTCAGGGTTGAAATGAGGGGGTCTTTGGTGCTTTCTAAGCTTGGTTGTTTTCTTGCAGATGTTCCATTACCCAAACTAGATAACATCATCATCAGTCATCAGCATGTCAGATTATTTAATTCAGTCTTCCAGAATTTAATACCTTTAAAATATATTGGATTGTATCTCCTACAATCTAAAGGCCAAGGATAAGTGTCTAGAAAGGTTCTATTTAAACATCCATGGCATTGCTTGCACAGAGCGCCAAGGTGGTAAAATGACTGGATTAAGAGTGGCTGGGTTCTAGTCATAGATGTCACTTGGTGAGGATAGCCTATAGAAAGAACATAGAATATCAGAGTTAGAAGGGAACTTGGAGGTCTCTTAGTCCAACTCCCTGCTTAAGCAGGAGACCCAGTACTATTTAGCCAGGTGGCTGTCCAGTTTCTTCTTAAAAGCCTCTAGTGATAAAGCACCCACAACTTCTGAGGGGAAACTGTTCCACCGGTTGTTTTCACTATCAGGAAATTTTATAAAAGCCTATATAAATATAGTCTTCAATCACTCACAGCGCAATCTATTTAATCAAGCTGTTATGTGGAACACAGGATGGTACCCTTCACCATAAAGTAAATGGATAGACAGTCAGTCCAGGAATTTCTTTCACATACTATTTTTTTTAAAAAAATACCTAACTGGATTTTTTTAGCCAGGTGTAAACTTGATTTTCAGTATAAATCTTCCTTCTGGCAAAAATCTGCCCATATTATCAGAATACAATTATAATTGCCAGTAAGGAACATTTGTATTCTTACATAAAGTATATCAATATTATGTCTATGTATTTACAGAGCTATATAAATATAGATATATTCATTCTTGAATTTACAGGCATATTTTTCAGGATAAATCCCCATCCCACACACATTGAGTAATACCTCAAGATTCCTTACAGATAAAAACACCTGGTAATGAGTAGGAAATTCTCATTCTAGGCAGCATGACCAGAAGTAATGTTGCTAGCTGAATTCTGTTAAAAATCCCGTAGACACATCATACAAATATTGTCCTCATTTAGAAGGCAGAATTGTATGTCTTGCCCTCTATACTATACAGAAATAGGGATCTTGTTTAAAATTGAAATACACATAGAAAGAGCAGAATTTAATTGTTTAATGTTGGTTAAGCCTATGATGTGCCAAGTTGGGAATCAAAACACAAGTCTTCCTATAAGGTAATTCCATGATCTACCTATTGGGTAAAACAACTGAGATTAAGAAATGCCTGTCCATTGTTAGATATTGCATCAATATCTGCTTGTCAATTGATCAGTATACCAACACAACTGGCACTGGGCAAAGAAAATGACTTTGAATGCCACTTTGCACAAAACCCTTCACCAATTTATTTGAATG
Organism: Boaedon fuliginosus; assembly: GCA_027560395.1. Taxonomy (NCBI): domain Eukaryota; kingdom Metazoa; phylum Chordata; class Lepidosauria; order Squamata; family Lamprophiidae; genus Boaedon; species Boaedon fuliginosus. Next base: position 11,233 of record JANHGC010005805.1, on the reverse strand, counting down.
TTTGGGAGGTATTCCTGTAGAAGGGGCACTTAAATATTTAATCTAATTTTTCCCAAAATTATACTTGTTGCCTTTTAAAATATGAAATCAAAGATGTCTTGGTCAAAAAGCTCAAATGCCCTGAAAGTGGACATGCTTCATCTCATGAGAAAGCTACATTGTACCTTCAGTTTCAGTATATCAGATAAACATTTTTAAAGTTTTAGTTGTTTTGGGTTGCTCATTCTAGTCCACAAGAACTGTAAAATTCTTGTTGAATTAATTAGCACAAGATGTAATAATGCCCACGAACCTGGATAGTTTTAAAAAGGATTTGGATAACTTCATAGAGGACAGATACATCAAGGGTTTTTAATCTAGAGACTCAAATACCTCCAAATACCAATCTCAGAACAATGGTGAAAAGGGTAATTCCACCATTTCCTGATTGCAAGAAATCTAGAGGCACTGCTTGGCCATTGTGAAAACACAATGATAAACTTGGACTGACTTGTGTTTTTATGAGATTTTAGATTTCTAAATCTTAGGCTGTTGCTAATTTAATCTGAATCAAAATCAGTTTCACCAAACTGAATCTGAAAAGATTTGTTTTTGTTGCTTGTGCACATGCAAAGTGACACTACATAGGTGGTTCTTCCTCCTATGGTACCATTCAGATCTATAATTCTTAGAATTTTTTACCTATCAACAGCTATATTAGCTGGGGTATTTGGATCCATATTAAGAGAAGGGTGATATGTGTGATATTTTCTAGCATTATATGTACAGTAACAGATTCAGTTTGGTGCAGTGGTTAAGGCACCAGGCTAGAAACTGGTAAACTGTGGTTTCTAGTCTTGCCTTAGATACAAAGACAGCTGAGTGACCCTGGGACAGTCACTTTCTCTCAGTTCTAGGAAGAATGCAATAGTAAATCACTTCTTAAATCTTGTTAAATAGCCCTGGAGAAATCCAGGCAGTTGGTAGGAGTCAACACTGTCTGGAAGGCTCATATATAGTATAATCTGTATTCTTATTGCATGGATCACATTATCAAAACTACCACGCTTGATCTCTAAGCTACACAAATATTTGAGTTATGGATATCTTGCTATCAGAGTGGCTCATTCCATTTTAATCATAATGGGGGGGGGAGCAGAGAAGAATGCTAGAGGATGGAGGAAAGAAATGCTGGAAAAATATGTGTGGCGAAGTCACCCCGAGAAAAAAAAATCACAATGTTCACAAATATTGAAGAGCTGAAGCCTACAGGAAAATTGGCATAAAGTCCTCTTAGTCCTTACTAAAAGGGAAGAAGGCGGGGCAACTCTTACAGTTGTCTAGAGACATGGCAGCTCTGAGAAAAAGAAGTAATTTTCGGGGGCCGGGGGTTCAGGGAGGAAAACAGACAGGGTGCTTTTAAGCGTGGATCAATCAGTCCCATCAGAGGCGAGACCGGCTTCCCCAGTGCAATGCGGAGCACCGTTGGGGAAGGCTGGTCGAAGAGATTCAAGCCCGGGATTAAGTCACTTTCCGCCCAGCATCGACACCAGCCCCTTCTCGCGGCGAGTCCTCGTGACGAACAAAACACGCAAGAAAGAAACGGGTCTATCAGGCCGAGCGCGGGTCGCGCTCCAACAACTCACCGCTTCCCAGCCGCAGAAATCCGCGAGGCAGCTTCTCAGGGACGACACCACTCCAGCCGGGACAATCCTCCGCAGAAACCACTTCCGGCAGGTCACCGAAACGATTTCCGGTTTCCGAAACGCAAGAAGGGAAACAAATACGACACAGAGAGATATAATGTAGAGTAACACGCTATGGGAGCAGCAACTGGGAGAACCTTTTCTCAAATGACCGGAGGACGACGGGTCTTACTAACTGTATTGTAAAATGCCAACGGACGGTTCTGTGCACCTTTGAATTATTAGAGCTACGTCGGGCTCGCTCGCTCTGCGAAGCAGGTAGAGTGACCCCCGCTGAAAGCAGAGCCGCACCTGCCTCTCGGGTACTAATCCGACACTCCTACCACTGCATCCCAGTATGTATATGTTGTTTAAATCTCATATGGATATTATAAGCAAAGTCACTTTTCTTCCTCATATACCCACGTGGGATCTGCTGACAAAAATCTGAGGCAAAAGACTTGAATAACCTCGGTCTTGTGACGAGAATATCACACGGTAAATTGTACCTAGTAGTTGATTGTTATAACTTTTAGACCTGTGTTTTTCAAACGTGGCAACTCCACGATGCGTGGACTTCAACTCGCAGAACTCGCCAGGCAGCATGATATGTTGAAGTTCGCTCCTGTTAAAGCTGACAATTTTGAAAAACTGTTCTTTTAGACTAAGAGAGGAACCCGTGTACTGGATGTAACGGGAAAGACCGTCCCCAAAAGTAACAAGCTGCGGGTTCTTATGGCGCCACTTTTGATTTTTAATTAAATTAATTCATTTTTAATTAAGTTGAATCATTCCATTCTGAGATCAGCGTTAAATTAAAACTCAGTGAACTCGGGAGAATGTGGCGGGCTCTCGCGAGGCTCTGGGAGCAAGTTCTGAAAAGGCGGAAGTTTGAATTCCTCTCCTCACCCTCGCCCGCCAAAGCAACGCAGCCCCTTTTCCCCGAAGTTGGCGCGCGGGTGCTCTTCAGCCCTACAGATCCCTTTGAATCGTACGCGGGTGGATTCTTGTGATCACTAGGTAATAAATCTAAGGAAAGACACTGGAGATTAATACCAAATAAGGGGGGAAGTAACGCTTAATTTCCAAAGAGAAGGGACTTTAATAAAAAAAAGGAGTAGAAAGAAACTTATTTTTTTCTGAAGTTTAAAGTAATTTACTTGCCTCCTAGAAAGACTGGGTTTATTTCTTAACTCACCCAGTTTCATTTTTGCATTATTTTGCTACTGACTATGGAAATGCTTTGTTATCAATATGCAAAATTCTACTTGATTTGAAACCATGCCATGGGTTCCTAAATAAATTGACAAAATAAAGGTCTTTATAAAACTAATTTATCTTCATTATCCCATACTTTTCTTTACTAGAAACACTTGAAAATGTGGTAGAGAACACCTGCAATATCCAGCATCAACAAGTGAAGCCAGTTATGGATGGTGGAGCTAGGTTTGTTGAAACTCTAAAGCGGACAGGATACTTGAAGGCAAATTCACTTAATGGAGAAGACTTTGACTGGTTATTTGAAACTTTGGAAAATAAATCATTTCTGGAGTGGTTCTGTACAGGTTTGAATGAACATAATGTATTATCTGAAGAGGAGTTGCAGTCATTTAATGCTCTCCTAAAATCATCAAAACCTCTTTTAGGGGAAGAAGCTCTCAATGAAGTTCTCAAGATTTCCAATCCTCTTGATTTGAACACTAACAATTGTGAGGAAGAAGAGGAAACCCTTAAAATGTTAGAAAATGAATTTCAAGCTCTTAAAAAGATGAAACAGGTAAAGATTCATCGTCGTAACAAACTTCAAATCATGGCTTCGGCTAATAGTTTTATCTCCTTAAAGGTTAAAGAAAGAGGTGAGGAAGAACTTAAAATCCTGAAAAATGGTCAAGGGAGCTTTACAGCAATGAATATAAAAATAAACAGTGAGCTTCAAACCCTAGCTGAAGGAGTTAAGAAACTTGCTTCTTTTTTTGCTGTTGGAGCTGGACAAGACCTGGATCCTGTGCTGCTAACTCAACTTCCTTTAGATAATTATTTGTATCAAGAAGAACAAAGCACAGGAGCTCTTACTTCCTATACAAAGAAACAGTTTTTTCAGGGTATATCTGAATTGGTGGAAAGTTCTAATGAAGAAAATTTTCAACTTGTACATATAAGTAAGTCCTCCAGCTATGAGGGAAGCAGTGAAATATGTGATGAAAGATCAGAACTGGCTAGGTTGCAAATGGCATATATTTGTGCTCAGCATCAATTAATTCAACAGCAAGCTAAGAACCTAAGTATGAGATCGGGTCTTCAGTGGGCAGAGAAAAGTATCAGTACTTTAAAAAAGGTAAGGTGATTTTTGCACAAGGCTTAATACTATTGCTTTAAAGATATGCTTTTAAATGGTCTTTTAATTCATAGTTGACTTGAACATGTCATCCTCTTAAGTGTTCCATAGGCTGTCACTCATTATTTTGAGCAAGCTCATTTGGCATTTTAGAATAGATTAATTCTGAAAATGAAGTATGAGTTGCTCCAATCCATGCTGAGTTGGACTTGGCTGGATTTTAGGTGTGAGCTGGAATGAGTTTGAATCAATGATACAGGGGTGGGAGAAATAGCTCCCTAGGCCCCTCATTTGTGAGATACCACATCGCTCAATGTTGTGTCCCTATTCAATATCTACATGAAATCTCTGGGTGAGGTCCATATCAATCACTAATATTAGAACCTTATGGGTGAAGTGAGAAATACTTGATGAAAGAACAAAAGACTTCTAAAAATTTCCATCCTTATATGGATCAATGATGGCTGAATTTGCTTCATAGAATCATTTCTTTGTTGCAATCCATTATGATGCCTTTCAAAAATCCATTACACTAAAGTCCATTATAGTGTGGATAAAATAATTATAAAGAGGTTGATAAACAAATGAAGTTTTGAATAATATTTCTCACTAACTCAGGTCTACAGCAACACAGCTTTTAAAGATGGGTAATTGTAATTATACTTCAAAATATAGTATACTAGCTGATGACCCGGCCTGGCTCAGGTTCTCCTTATCCCCCTCCTCTTCATAATGCCAATTTGCATACGTTGCTCCTATTGGCTAGAGAGCTTCAGGCCTCAGTAGAGC
>JANHGC010005804.1:39399-49638 GCA_027560395.1 Boaedon fuliginosus | reverse complement strand
TATACGCTAGATTTGGGTTGGAGGGCCCAAAATGTAAAAAAGAAATTTTTTTTCTTTGACCCGAGTATAAGCCGAGGATGACTTTTTCAGCATATTTTGGGTGCTGAAAAACTAGGTTTATACTCGAGTATATACAATACTTAGTGTTTTAAATATTTTGTAACTTTGTTTTTATGATGTTTGTAAGCCAGATTTGCTCGATACAATGAATAATAATAAGTTCCCCTACTTTGCTTTACATACCCAAATCGGGTGAAGTTCAAAAAAAATGTGACATATAAGCATATTTTGGACAATGAAGGGAAACTAAAACTGAAGCAAGAGCTTGAAGACCAGGGCATTATATTATCATGATGGCCTCAATTGCAAATACAATCTAGATACAATTTAGCTATGAAAAAGTATGGCTTTTATAAAAGACAAACACCATTTGATCAGACAAAGATGAACTCTGATGAAAAACTAATTAAGAAGGTATATAACCTTTTACTAAATTTGAAAATGGGAAACGAAAGACACAATGGTACAATGGGAAAAAAACTTTGGCTATAACATAGAACTATATAAATGGCAAAATTTATGGGAACTATAAATTAACAATGGCAACCTCTTATAAAGAAAACTTATATAAAATGTTTTATAGATGGCATTTACCACCTGCTAGGTTAGGTAAACTGTTTAAAAATACGTCTAGCAAATATTGGAAACAAAAAAATAGGCACATTTTATCATATGTGATGGACTTGTGTTAAAGCAAAAAAACGTTGGGCAAAGATACACGGGTGGCTAGAAAAAAAAATAGGGACACCTGTAGATTTTAAATCTGAACTACATGGGGCTGCCCTTGAAGAGCATCCAGAGACTTCAGCTGGTGCAGAATGCGGCCGCGAGAGTGATTAAAGGGCCCAGTGAGATCCCATAGGGAGGGTCTGCTCCGGGTACCGTCAGCGAGACAGTGTCGGCTGGCAGGCCCGCGGGCGAGGGCCTTCTCTGTGGCAGCTCCGTCCCTCTGGAATGCGCTCCCTGCGGAGATTAGGTCCACCTCTAGCTTGCCCATCTTCCGCAAGGCCGTAAAGACCTGGCTTTGCCGGCAAGCGTGGACTTGACCATCTGTCCCCCTGCCCCGTGTATGAGTGTGTGAGTGATTGTTTTTTTGAATTTTTATTGTAATTAGGACATTGTATTTTATTGTATTGTTTTGGCCGCCTCGAGTTCCCCAAATTGGGTGAAGAGAGGTGGGATATAAATCAAATAAATAAATAAATAAAAAACTGTTTTTATAGATATAATCTCAGAAAAACTAGATAAGAAAAGTATATATTTAATATTACATGTCGTAATAGCACGAGGACTGTATTTGCACAATATTGGAAAAATGAAGAAACACCGCGAGGTGAAGAGATAATTAAGAAGATACTAGACTGTGCAGAAAAGGATAGATTGACATTGAAAATTAAACAGAAAGAATACTATCAAACATGGAATCTATTTTATCAGTGGTTGGAAAAAAGGGATGGAGATTAAGAATGTAATCAGTATTGTTAAGCAAATTAAACACCCAGACAACAAGATGCTTATTAAGCACTAAGAAATATAATTAATAGAAAATTAATAAAATTTATTTTTTTAAAGAGCAAAAGCGATAAAAAGGACCAGTGCATAAACAGGGTGGAAGTGGAATCGCCATCTAATCTACTAGCCACCTCCAGAATGGGATGCCCCCATTGGGACCCCAAGTTAGCCTGCTCAGGTTCTTGGCAATTTGTATTTAAAATCCAGGAATGGGATGTAAATTCAAAGGAAAATAAAATAGCAAAGTTTTCTCCTCCTTGTATTATATAGGGATTTTGGAAAAGGCAAAAACACTTTGCTTTCCATTTTCTGTGTATCAATAAAACATGCAGGCTAAAGTTTCTAGTGCTACAGAGCACAACAGAGTTCTGGCATGAGGTCTCAATGGTTTCTAGACTTCTAATCAGGCACATTCCTCTTAAGGGATAGAATACATTGCAACATGTTACTGGAACCCCAGTTTTTGCAATCTGTAAATTAAACAAATACTGATAAAAGCCCACAGCGTTGGAGAGAGAGAATGCTATTAGGCCTGAACTGGCAACAAGCAGTACAGGGTAGTAATTGAACTTGCTGAAAGTCAACAAATTGTTGTCATATCTACAGTAATAGTGACCTTCTCTGTGAAGGGGTTTTCCTACTAATCCAATCACTTCATCAGTGACTTTAAAAGCTCAGCTGTCTTTCTTCATACAATCACAGCACTGTAGATCTGATATCCAGCCAAGTGGTTTTAAAGGGCACACTCCTTCATTGCAGATAGGTAGCTATGGAAAATAAGCTACACTAGTTTTTTACCCAGCTTCACCCGGGTGTCCTCCAGGAATCCCTGCCCAGCGGATCGGGACACTTACCTCCCAGCAGCAAGAAGGGAGGCTTCAGGCAGGGGGCAGCCATGTTTTTTTGCCTTGAGGATTGTAGTGCACATGTGCAGTAGCTGCTCTATGGTGCCCCTTGTGGAGCAGCAGAGAAAATTGCTGCTTTGCGGGTCAGTGTAGGTAGGGGATGGGTGCGCAGTTAAAGTGCATTTATAGGGGGCTTAGAGGCATGGGGGGCATGCCTGATCCTCCCAGTGCTCATCTCCAGAGGGTAAGGGATCTGCGTGGCAAGTTTGGGGAAGGTTGGTGCAGGCACAGAACAGCCTATTGAGGACATACAAACAAACACATACACCCACCGACACTTCTGTTTTAGATATATAGAAGATTCCCAGGATGCAAAAGTGAAGCTGAGAAAGCCTGAATGAAACATTTGCCCCATCCATACATGAAGAGCTTGGCCAAAAAAAAAAAAAATATATCCAAAGCATAGAAAGACAACTTCTCCATTTACCTTTCCATCTAGATTAGCAATGCTACAGTTACACTCGGTAGCTCCATAGAACTCCCCAATCTGTTTGATTCGGAACCTCTGTGTGAAGTCTTCCCAAATGGTGGGCCTCAAGCCATTTCCAATAGCTAGCCGCACTTGATGCTGCATTTCTGCCTCATGCACTGGTTGGTTCAGCAGGTATCTGCAGATCTCCCCAATATATTGGATGATCTTTGAAAAGAAAGAAAAACATAATTTGAAAGAGTACAGCCCAGAGGAAATTGGATAATAATGCGACATATTCACCATACACTGCATCTTGATCCAATTTGCTTAAGGTGTTTTCCTGGCTTAAAATGAAAAAAGTAATTGAGTTTGCAGAATGCCAATAGTTCTGTTTTGTTTATGAAGCTTATTTGCTTCTATGAAAAGTATTAATGAAATATTTGCAACTGATAGATTGAAACCACTGTCTTAGAAACAGTTTGCTTTTTCTGAGACAGAATTTATTGATTCAGCTATGTATTATTTAAACATTTTGTTCCAAATTAAATGTATTTATTTATTTATTTGATAATTACATAATCTACGATTTCTGTTCATACATCGATAACTAATGAAAGATAACATGGTTGATTATGGAATCATAAAAAATAATACTGCTAAATGTTCCTGTGAATGTATCAGTGTTTGCATTCTCCATTTGAAATCCACAGTATAGTTACAAGCTGATGGGGATGCCAAGAAGACATTTAAAAAATGCTTTTTTATGTTTTTACTCTTTTATTACTACAGGGAACTGTCTAGGGTTATGCTATATAAGACTGGCAGCTAAATAAATCTTTTAAATAAATTACCCAATTTAATTGATTTAAAAGTATTATTAACCCTGTTTTTTACAATCAGCAATAACAGTGTTGGACTCCAACAGGTGGAAGAATCCCAACTTTTCCAAAGTGCAAGAAATGTTTCCTGCGTCCTACTTAAAGGCAATCTTTAACACCACATTAAACAAAGAAAACTGCTCAAGAACAACCACTTTTTAATATAAGCTTTTTTTGTTTACTGGGTTATTGTTCAAAAAAGCATGTTTAAATTTGGCAATTGACAGAATTAGTAAAGGCCAGGATTATAATGCTAGAACAGAGGTTACTTCTTGTTTCAAATCTCAAAGCACAAGAAAGGCGAAGTCAGTTTGGTGCCTTGAAGAGTGGCATGCACGATATTAACCTGTGTGTTATCCAAAGAGGCCACACTTATGAAAATATGGCCAAGTTCCCAGACTGAAGTGTACTACCCAAACTACAACAACAATAACAAAAAACTAATGACATCTAACCAGGAAAAGCAGCTAAAACTCCTTTCATCTCCACTTCAGAAAATAAGGGGTGATCTCTCAATGCTGTGGCTGCTCCTGACCCATAATCTACTGAGATTCTGGATCTCCCTTAATTAGTTTCTGCAGCAGCAGCTGCATTTAAGGCATAGGTTTAGTAACATTTAAGATAAATGTTTTCTGTTTATGCCTCAATTCCACTTCATGCAATTATTATCTGAGCAAGAAAGCTTAGCTGTATAGTAGCTGTGAATCAATGATTTTAATAGTGATTACACTTCCGTGGTTGCTATTGCTTCTAGCCTTTCTGAATCTGGTTGAGACACCAACTGGCAAGAAGCTGGACAAAGACGTTTTGGGAAGAAATCTGAAGTGTTATGTTGAGTTGTAAGTGAGATATAAAGCAGTGATGAGCTTTCAAACTGAATGGCCATGGTCTAATTTTCTTTTGCCCTGACCTTTTGCCAGCACTTGTGGCTGCTCAGAGCAAAGGAAAACTAGTTTACAGACATTCAGCCTGAACATGACTGCTTCATTGATGCCAGCTAAGAAAGACTACACCAGTATATTGTAAGCAAAGCAATTTCTCAATTTGCCCTCATCCCATTACCGCTGCCTTTTCTTGGTTCTTTTTTTATGTGTAACTGTCTTGCCAAGCAGCCTTCCCCAAGTTGCATTTGCTCCCATCTACTATTAATTGTGGTGCCTACAAGCAAGAGTTTAGGGATCTCCTTACTGTACACTTGTATTTCACACAGTCATCCCAGAAGCGACTGGCAGAAAATTTCCTCCTAATCACTACCGTCAGACCATGAACCACACACTGGCCAATACCCATGATGTTCCCTAAGAGAGAGAAAGAGAAAGACAGTCAACAGGATATGCTTGCCAGAACATTAGCAATGTTCCCCTTGGCAATACCCAGGCCAATTTCAATCCTAAAACATTCAGCTATAATGCCAGCGTACCTGCTGAGTGGTACAGTGGTAGGCAGTTATAGATTATGTCATCTGTGGTCACTCTGTAAGCGTAATAACCAAAAGCAGCAATTCGGTAATATCTGCAATAAAAGGAAACAATAGGTATCAATAGAATTGCACTTAATTAGTACTAGATAACACAAATGATGTGTGAAAATTCTTGTAGGATCAAAGGACAGTTTCGGCTTGCCGAAAACCAGTGATACAAATACTGGCCTGCAGTACAGCAATGCTCAGAGTGGTCAGCTGGCACCTAGACTGCAGTCCATGGATACATCTCAAGTACGATATACAGGAGAAACAATAGGTCCTCGCTTCACAACAGTAATTGAGTCTGGAATTTATATTGTTAAGTGATGATATCATGTGACTCCATCGCTTAAGCAGTGGCAATCTTGGGAGTTGTTTTGCCGTCATAAGGATGGTGGGCCATTAAGTGAGGGCCTCACGTGACTGGGACTTGTGAATTCCTGCCAGTTTCCAACAAGCAATCAATGAGGGATCAAAGCCGGAAATTGTAAACCTTGGTCATAACAAGCCTTCCTTTAAGCGGCTCACAAGCAGGCTAATGGGCAGGTGAATGGTAGAGTGTTGCAGGATGGAGAAAGAGTTTTTTTCCCCTGCTGCAGCATCTGCAGCAAGGCCAGGGGGCAGGTAGCACGATACAAGTGTGGCTGGGGAAGTGGCTATCTGTCACCCCCCAGGGCTCACACACCCTACTACCTGGGGGGGTTCCTCCTGGGAGAAAAAGCAGTGGAAGCGGGAATGACTTAGGAGAATGACTTGTGACCTTCCTTGCCAGTGAAATTTCCCATTGATGTTTGCCTGCGGGAAGTTGACAGGGAAGGTCACTAAATGAGTGGCTGTTAACTGAGAACACCTGTACAATCAATGATTCAATTACACGAAGACAATGGGGAGATTATTTTAGCTCTCAAGTCACCCAAACTGATGTTGCAAGCTAGAGGGAAATGGTTTGGGTTTTTTTGTTGTTTAAAAAAAAAGACCTCTTTTTCGATGAGTAACTCTTAAATTATTTAGTTAAATCTTCTCTTTGTCCTTTTAACTCTTCATCTATGTACTTTGCTATTGTGGCTCAATTAGCCCTTTATCTGTTTCTCTCTGGGTAAAGAAACAGAGCCGAACCAAACAAACTCTCTCAAGCCTCTTTCCTAAGGAAGTTGCTGTGGTCCTTTTACAGGGCAACTGCAGCTTTCCCTCCGTATCTCCTGTGTCCCTCACTGTGAGTGAATACTTTTTTTTATATAGATTCTGTGTAAACATAGCACGTCTACTATTCATTAAAGTTTTCCTCCTTTTTTAAGGTTTTTGGAGAAATGTCAAGACTCATTATTATGGCTCTCAAAGCAGCCATGCTATTTTTGTTTAAGTTTATGCAGCCGCCCGGGTGAAGGGGAGCTGCAGCATTAATGAATAGCAGAGAGGTGATGTGCTTATGTGAGATTTGACATGTTCCTTTAAAATTATTTTTGAATATTGCTGAATGTATGATCCTTGACACTTGCTCTAGCCTCTTAAAAACCTGTGAAAAAGCTAGACTAAGAAACAGCTATACTTCCAATGAGTTATATAGTAGGGAGTTAGTAATAGTGGGGAGTTATAATTACAATAACTAAGTGGGGATTTGAATCAGAATCTCCTAGAAGCAATCTAATTCTCTAACCGCTACGTTGCTTGATCACGTTTGAAGTCAGAGCTCTTGATTCATTTACAAATATTAACTTTTTTCAAATCCTTTTGCTTAGCTAATAGTTCTTGCATACTTCCATCAAGGTTATTTTCCTTACTCTCCACAGAAACAAAATGGTAATACCAGGGACGTTTGCAGATCTGTGTGTCTGTGCGTGCACACACCTTCCTTCAATAGGAGAAGTATCCATACCCCTTCATTTGTCCACATAATAAAAATCTCCAGAAATAAAAATACTGAATATTGATAGGTAACAACCAAGGGCAAGTACGGTTCCTCACCTACTGTGCACCACAATGGCAGCTTTTGGCATTCCAGTTGTTCCAGACGTGTAAATGTAGAACAGCCGATCTAGGAAGACAGCACAGTAGCAAGGCTGAGTTCAGTTTAGGAAATCTCTCCGAAAATAGTTCACAGTCCAGGTTGTCAGAACCTGTTTTGCTCACCTGAACCAAGCGCACAGCCCTAAAGGTTTTTTTTTTAAACCTCCACTTCTCTGTGGAACTAGGCCAGGAAAACTAATAACATGAATCCAGAGGAAAGGTCACATTCACATAAAACCTCTCCCTGTGCCACACCTCAACACCCTAGGCCCTTTTCTCTCTTTACCAGAAGAAGGCTGATTGCAAGGACACATACCATCTAATCCCTTGGTTGAAACATGAGTTGGAGGAGATTTCGCTGTCTGCGCCAGCAGAGGGTCCAAGTGCTTGGTATCTGAAGGGCAGGATTCAGGTCTAAAATCTCCAGAACAGAACTTGGTCATATTTTTCCCCAGAATGCCATTCACTTCAGAGATTGCTGCAACATAAAATCAGTCCTTTTTATTGAAATTTTAAAGTAGAGGGTGCTCATTTCTCTAACTGTAAGCAAAAAAACATCAACATCAGTATTCAAATTATGATGACCACTCGCAGATTACATACATGTCTTGCAATATCTCACCGCCAGACCAAACACTACCCTATCCTGAAAAGTTTTGTCTTTTTAAAATTGGGGTATTCTTGCTACTCTTTTCCAGCATGGATTCAAGTGGTCTGTTTTCGAAAAACAAAATTTGCAACTGTTTCTGTTTTTCTACATGCGATTAGCATCGCAGTTCTGCATGTGCTTACTATTACAGGTAGTCCTCATCTTACAACAGTTCGCATAGTGGCCATTTGAAGTGATAACGGCACTAAAAAAAGTGACTCATGGCCATTTTTCACACTTATGACCACTGCAGCATCCCCATAGACACGTGATTTACATTTGGATGCTTGACAACTGATCCACATTTATGACGGCTCCTGTGTCCCAGAGTTATGTGATCCCCTTTTGCAACATTCTGACAAGCAAAGTCAATGGAGCCAGATTCACTTAACAACCGCTTTACTAATTTAACAACTGCAGTGATTCACTTAACAACTGTGGCAAGAAAAGTCGTAAAAATGGGTATAACTCACTGAACGAATTTCCTCACGTAGCAAACATAAATTTTTGGCTCAGTTGTAGTCATATGTTTGCATAACTAAATGTTGTACTTCTGTTTTAGTTACTATTCTTTCAAGCCATGCAGGGATACACATAGCTCACTAAAGTCCCATCCTGGTTCAAGTGGAAAGAGACTGTTTTTGAGTGTTTTATATTCTTACTAAATCCATTTACCGCCAAAAAGCATGCAGTAATGTTAGGTAAGAAGACATACCGTTCATTTCAACTCAGAGGACTACAGTCCAAAAATAACAGAGTGAATTTATGTACTGAGTGCTTTGTGGGAGATGTCTTAAGATATACTTTACATTCAGGGACAAAGGAAATGGTATTTCTTTCCCTTTTAGTTCCCATTCTTTTGCCATAGTCAAACATATGGCCCTATTTTATAACTAGCCCTTGTGTTAATTGGGACTGGAAACAATTATAAGTTGAAGTGCCCATATAGCCAAAAGTTATTTTCCGGAGTTTTTTGTGGTGGTCATTAAGCATTAAGCATTAAGGCAGGGGGGAAATGCTGGAAACCTGTACACGACTAGTCATGAAGCTGACCCATATGACTAATGGGAGAAGCATGGATATTTACAAGAGCTGGGGATGCTTTACATTCAGTAGCTGTCCTCACTTCAGTCATACAAAACCTAATTGTAAATCAAGGACTACTTGTATTTTCTTTTTCCTAATCATTTTTTTTTTGCCCAGGAATTAACATGGCAATTATTATTTTTTTCCATGTTTGCTGTTTTTATTTCTGTGCTATGATAAATCTAGTTCCCCTATCTTTTGTTAATTTTTAAACAAATAATATATCTAATATAGCAAATCAAAAAGTCTGAATTTCCTTTCTTAAAATTTTGAAACCCCTCCTTGGAGAAAGAGAAGGCCTAACCTTGCTATGGAATCTTAGAGAATCCCCTTATAAGCTAGGTTTTATAAGTATCCTTAAAGGTTTAGGCTAGCTAGCATATGTTTCATTTTAAAAGTCAGATCTTTTACAGTATTTTTTTTAAAAACTGATTTTTTTTGCGATAATATATAACAAAGGGCACTTGGTAACTTCTCTCTATCTTGAAGGAATAAGAGGTATAGATCCATTTATAATAATGACATCAGATATCTCATACTGAAAATCTTCCAATCAAATAAATATATTAATAACAGAATTTGTATCTGTGCTGGGAGAAGCAGTCTGGTTTATTGGTTAAGGTATTGGTCTATTAATTTGGAAACACTGAGTTCTAATCTTACCTTAAGCACAAAGCCAGCTGAGGGGATCTCGGGCCAGCCAGTCAATATCATTAAGTCTTAGAAAGGGCAAACCACTTTTGAAATAATGCAAAGAAAACTTATCCAGGCAGTTGCCAGGATTCAAGGCTGAGTTGAATCTCTCTCTCTCTTACACACACACACACACACACACACACACACCTTCCCTGTGCTGACTGGACTGTATTGTGGGAAGCAGAGTGAGAAACTTGCTGAAAGGGGGCGCAACTTAGGAGTTCTCTTGGATCCACAGCTGTAATTGGACCATCATTTGGCGGCTGTGGCCAAGGGAGCTTATGTAGAGGTCCACCTGTTGTACCAGTTGCACTCCTTCCTGGACCAGGAGGCTCTTCTTACATTCACTCATGCCCTTGTCACCTCTTGACTAGATTACTGTAACACGCTCTACATGGGGCTGCCCTTGAAGAGTACTCAAAAGTTCCAATTTGTCCAGAATGTGGCCGCGTGAGTGATTAAGGGTGTACCTCGGTGCTCCCATATAACACCTATCCGCCACGAGCTGCACTGGCTCCCAATAGTCTTCTGGGTGCAATTTAAGGTGCTAGTGACAACTTTTAAAGCCCTTCATG
>JANHGC010005804.1:26374-39299 GCA_027560395.1 Boaedon fuliginosus | reverse complement strand
AGGCTACTCCATTTCTTCTGAGGGATTCTTGCCCACAGTAGTATACCTGATGGTCATCTGAATTAAATTCACCCATTTCTATCCGTTTTAGTTCGCTGATTCCTAAGATGTCGATGTTCAGTCTTGTCATCTCTTGTTTGACCACGTCCAGCTTGCCTTGATTCATGGATCTTACATTCCAGGTTCCTATGCAGTATAGATCTTTACAGCATTGGACTTTCCTTTCACAACCAGATACATCCACAGCTGAGCATCCTTTCGGATTTGGCCCAGTCGCTTCACTCTTTCTGGCGCTACTAGTACTAGCCCTCTGCTCTTCCCCAGTAGCATATTGGACACCTTCTGACCTGAGAGGCTCATCTTCCAGTGTCATATCTTTTTGCCTTTTGGTACTGTCCATGGAATTTTCATGGCATAGATACTGGAGTGGGTTTCCTTCTCCAGTGGATCACATTTTGTCAGACCTCTCTTTATGACCTGTCTATTTTGGGTGACCCTGCACGGCAAACTCATAGCTTCATTGCGCTACGCAAGCCCCTTCGCACAACAAGGCAGTGATCCATGAAGGAGGTAAAAATAGTAAGAAACCAATTTAGTACACATAGAGTTTAGACACATAGATTTCATTTCCTAGATAAACATTATAGTTCATTAGTGAAATCCGCTCCCATCTTGACACAGGCATACATTTTCTACAACATATAAATAAGAATTCTCTCCTACTGGCTGAGCATGAATTTTACATTATGAATAATTACAAGATGCTTCAACTGTACACAAGTCTACAGAAAAACCAAAGGAAGAAGCAGCTGGTAAGGTGTTTACTTAATCTTGTTTTTTTACAGTTTTTCCTCCCAGAAAGAAAGCAGATTGAGAATGGTGGGTTTAAACAAGACCTAGCTCACATATCATAGCTATAATACAGTTTACTTGATTCATATTTAGCATATTGCATATGCTAGCATTTACCCCTACTAGGGAAGTGAGGCGGGGTACAAATCTAATAAATAAATAAATAAATAAATAAATAAATAAATAAATACCCAACAGTTATGGCTAACTGAATAAGCATGACTATGCAAATTGTAGCTGCACATAATGTACAAATTCAGCCTCAAACATGTCTCATGCCCTTCAACTTTCACTGAATACTTTTCTTTAAAAAAAATGCAAGACAGCTGATCATAATAGGTATGGTTTGGGGATTAGCATTTTATTAATATCATTTATACTTTTTAAATATGTGTTTCAAAAACCAGCTGTCCTAAATCCCCAAGAAGAGCATTTTTCCTTAAGATGTATATAAACATTATAGTATTTGGCTTCTGGAACAGAATCCTTCACAGGCTGTTTTCTTATTTTATACACAAAAGATTTAATAAACAGAAAACAATGACTTGGAGTACTACCAGTATCATTCCCAGCCTTCTTCTACTTAGCACTAGCAACAAAGTCTATTTACTATAAGCATCCATTTATACTTCTGTGACTTAAAAACATTCATTTGGGAGGATAGTTGGGAAGAGAAGACCAAAAGTATTTACAGAATTTTAAAAGAGTAGTTATCAGAGCTCTTGATCAGCGGAGAATTCACATCCTCATCCCATGAAAGCATTGAAGTTTATACAGATTTATTATTTAGGGCAACAAACATTTTGATGAATACAACAATCCTGATATTATAACATAAGAAGAAATTGTACTTACAGTAAATCTCTCAGGGCTGTCTTGAAGATGATGCGGAGGAAGTTCCAACCACCGCTGCCAATATAAATGCCCAAAGCAGCTGCAATACTCCATGTCCAGGACATGCCAAAGAATCGCATGAGGCCCAGTGAACCAAGGGAAGCAGTACAAACCCCAATTGTATGCATTCTGGAAAAAAAGATAAGCTTCATCTAAGCTGCTAGGGTAATTTAATTATAAAAAGCAGTTAAAATAAACAGAAGATGATCACAGGGAGATAGGCAAATTGGCCATATAATTCAGATGGGGCAAAGGTGAAAGGAGCAAATGAAAGGGGCAGACTAAAGTCTTTATTTAGTTGGTTTATATTCCTCTTTCCTCTAGTACAGGTAATCCTTGATTTACGGCCACAATTAAGCTCACAATTTCTGTTGCTAAGTGAGAAATTTGTTACATGAGTTATGCCCCATTTTACAACTTTTGTACTAAAATCGTGGTTCCCATTAAAACTTATCCAGAAAGTTTAACTGATGTTGTCTACTGTACTTTTTTCAAAAATGGAATCGTAATTATTTGACTTATTGCAGTATTTTCTGTGTGCCTGCAACAACTTTGACAGGTATCTTTTTCTCCCCACTTTTAGTGTAATATTGTTATAATATTAATGTAAGTGGATAAAGAAAGGTATGTGGTAACAAAACATATGAATTTAAATAATAGATTTTAAGAAGGTATTAATGGAAAGCATAATACAGTAGAGAAGTATAAGCAATTTGAGAACAGGACAGAAGTGACAGAATAGAGGGTCTTTGCCTGAAACTATATTCTCCTATTCTTTCCTACTTTTCTTAATTGAAGTCAGAGGCCAAAGGCCTAATTTATTTTCAAACACTTTTCTGATCATGGAGGGGAGCGTTCACCTTTCCTTTGATGCAGAGTTGCCTAGTGTAAGGCTTGCAAGTTCTATTTTATTTTTTGCCAACTGCAGCTATACTCAAAATAACACTCAATTTGTCATACACATGCTGAAAATGTAGGGAAGATACAATTGAACACATGTTCGGCACAGAAATGTATGGTCCTCCCACAAATGCTTTTATGGAGAAATCCACTATTTTTTCCAAGCATTATTTTTCAGTAATCTAGTCAGGATAAAAAATGCTTTTTAATTGCAGTTGTCACTAAGAGTTCACCTCCACCCAAAAAAATGTAATTACTATTTTCATCAGTAAACAATGCAGAAATACTAGTCACTCAACTGCAATTTATCCAGCGACTGATCAGTATCATTAGCTTGTCGTTCCTTAAATTTTAATTGTTGAATATTTACAAAGCCTTGCAATCTGATTTTGATCACCTCCCTGATCTTAGTTTCAATGTAATATACCACAGGGAAGCTAGAATAGCAGCAATAGAAGTGAGAGCTTCCTCACAGAAAAAGAGAAACCCGGGTACAAGTTGTCCTCGTCTTACAACAGTTTGTTTAGTGACTGTTCAAAGTTAGAACAGCCCTGACAAATGTGACTTATGGACTTTTCATAGTTACAACCTTTGCAGCACCCCATGATCATGTGATCAAAATTCAGATGCTTGGCAACTGGCTCATATTTATGACCGATGGTGTGTCCCAGGGTCATGTGATCACCTTTTGCGACCTTCTGACAAGCGAAGTCAATGGGGAAGCCACGTTCACTTAACAATCCTGTTAGTAAGTTATCAACTTCAGTGGTTCACTTAACAACTACAGCAAGAAAAGTTGTAAAATGGGGCAAAACTCACTTAACAAATGTCTCACTTAACAACAGAAATTTGGAGGCTCAATTGTGATCGATAAGTCTAAGGAATGTGATCAAAGTGCTGGTTTTAACATTCAAACACTAAAAGAAACTAGAAACTATTTTGTTTAAAAGAAGGCCACAGACACTGAGATCATCAAGGGAGTAATTCCTCTGCTGCAGAGACTCACATTCTGGGATCAGAAGATAACTGAATAAACAAGTCTTTACAGACAGGACTTTCTGTAAAATCCCAATTAAGACAAGTCTTTTGACAAATAATTTATGGTATGATTCTATTTGTTCTATGCAAAAGAAAGTCCCACTGAAATAAATATTTGGTCTCAAGTAATTGAGCAAAGAATTGAGGCCAGGCACTACTGTTTAGACAAGTAAACTATTGTCTTTACTGCAAAACCCCTTGTTAAACTGCTAGGAAGGAAATGCATTTTTAAAGAAAATACATTCTGTAAGCCATATTAGCAAAACTACAAGTTAGATAACTGCAGTCATATCACATAGTACATACTAAGAAAAGATATCAAAAGCAGCAAGAATGAATTATCTGGTGCCTTTCAGTTTCAAATATAATAAAACCGATGCAGCATGGCCAATCGGCATGGATATAGGGGATTGGGATGGCACCCATTTGGCCTACTAATGAGAATAGTATTATTCTCCTGAGATGTTTCCTGCTGCTTCCAAAACACTTAACTAGGAAAAAAGGGATATTGGCAAAATCTGGGCCAACAAACCAGGTGTACAAATCCTTGAATGAATTTTGAGAATGTCTGGCATATTTTGTCTCAATAGCCAAATAATGATTCAAGGGGATCAAGAAAGTGTTCACTTATAATTTTAAAAACAAAATTGAAATATAGTTTAATGCAGTTCTTTGATTTTTCTTATAAAAATAAAACTTTATCAACTTTATAAATATATAAAGTTTATCAATATTTATTTACAATGTTTGTAAAATATCCCAATCTGAAGACTCTAGGCAATATACTGTTACTGCTTCTTTTGTGACTACAATTGGAACTGGCAATTCAGTCATTAAATAAATGAAACTGTGTGAATATTGGTCAAAGTTATTTTTTCATCACCATCATAATTGCAAACCGTTGCTGTACAAGAAGCTACTCAACAAGATTTACTGCAATTATATAAAAAATCAGCACCATAAAAATAAATCAACTCCCCAAAATGAATGTTCAACATGTATTAGCACTAAAGGAAGAATGGAACAAACTTGTTCTATGGAATGCCTAGAAGGAAGATGCTGCAAGAACCTCTTGGGGAAATAAAAGCAAAACAATGGGGACCGCAATGGAAAATTCCTGCCTTCTATTTCTCACATAGGTGGAGACTCTTACCAGGCCGCCTCAAAATATTTGAACAAGCTGTGCAAATTCAATCCTGGTAAGATGGTCCAGGACTTATCCAGGTGATATGCCATCCAAGTCCTTGGAGGTGATACTCAGTACTTTTGAGCTGATCTGCCTACTGCTAATCAATGCAGGAATTTCAAGGAGGGTGTTCCCACCTGTTGACTTGCCAGCAGTTTATGCATCATGTTTTGGGTCCAGGTGTGGATTTTGGGTCATCGCCAAAACTGCTCCATATGGAATACACTATAGTAATCCAACTGTAATTAAGGTTTGTGTTAGTGTTGCTAGAACGCTCCACATTGGGCTATAAGGGGTGTACCATCAAATTTGTGCAAAGGCCCTCCTAGGCACAGCACCCACCAGCTATTCTCGAGGATCCTAAGATGGGCTCGGTGACATCACTTTGGGCTCCGTCCCCTCCTCAGCCAGGTCCTTGCAAAAAGAGGTGGTGCTCCCTCCAATGCCCCAGACTATACTTGCCTCACCTAGGCTAGAGTCGTGTTTTTCGTGATCTCTGATCCCAAACCCCTTTTTGTAGTGAACCTCGGTTCAAATTCCTTTTCCAGGCCCAGTACTCTGGCCCTGAGGCAGTGCTGGAACTGCCAGCTCACCCCTTCTAGGGTTTTGGTTCCTGGGCAGGAGGCAGTTCTTAGGGGACCAAGCCTGTCACAAGCCTCAGGTAATAATAATCATAAAAAAAAAACGGAGGTTCAGGGATCGATGACAGGCTTCCCAGCTGGGAGTCGGGCCTGTCATCGGAGCTAGGAACGGAGAGGGAGGGAGGTTTGGTCTGGGATGGCCCCCCGACTTGCCTTCCTTCCCTCGGTCCCCACTTACCACCAACGTACTGCTGCCCGCCATGATCGGAGCTGAGGCACTCCGATCACCTCTGAGGAGCGCCGGGCAGTTAGCGGCTGCCATTCAGTGTGAAAAAGTTCCCGCCAAAGGCGTGGCCATTTTGGGATGCCTCAGGTTTCTCTTGGCTGAGGTGGGTTTTGCTGACCTGCCAGCTCCTCACCCCGGCCAGCACTGCCCTGGGCCATGAGGAGCCTCGAGGGGATTCTTCCTCCATGATTCGGTGCCACCAGACCTATGCCCAGGTGGCACAGTCCTTCGGCATTCCACAGCCTCTAAGAGACCACCAGACGGAGTACTTGGCTCAGAAATTGGGAGAGTGAGGGCCCAGCTTATAACAAGCTGGTGGGTCTGCCATTTAGAGGTGGAAAACTGTTCGGGGATGAGCTGGATATCCGCGGATATGCGCCGCGCAGCTGTTCTGCCAGAGTGCTTGCAGAACCGCACCGAAATTTCTGAATCGATCGCGAGCAGCGCGCGTTTGACAGCGGCTTGGAAAGCGCGCCCACAAAGCGGGTAACCAGCGAACCGGTAGGAACCCACCCCTGGTGGTAGCCCACCTAAGGACGGTAGGGATAGCCTTACATCCCTACCTGGATGATATTCTGAGGGCCCCTTCTCTGGCACTGGCTTTGGAGCACCTGAACCAGACTCTGCAAGTGCTCTCATCCCTGGGCTTCCTAGTAAATTGGGGCAAGAGTTGTCTACTACCTGCTCAATCTATCATCCACCTGGAGGCGACAATAGACTCTGTGAATTTCCAGGTGTTCTTGTCCCCAGAGAGGAGGCTCAAGATCCTCGAACTGGCGGAGTCGATCTTGCGAAACCACTCCCCAGACCTTCTGTCCCTGGCCAGCTTACTAGGGATGTTCTGTTCCACTCAGGGGATCATTCCGTGAGCCAGGTACAGGACCAAGGCCCTGCAGGTCCTTCTTCTCCCATTTCAGGAGCTGGTTGTTGCTCGCAAACACTTGTCCATAGTCCTGGATGCGGACTCCCGGGAGGACCTAGTGTGGTGGTCTCTCCCTCAGATGCTTCTCTGAGGGTCTCCTATCCGGGTGGAAGAGCGTCTGGCAGTTCACACAGATGCCAGTCTGTGGCCCTCGGTGCAAGGGAAGGACCTTGTAATTTATACAGACAATATATGCACCAAGGCTCACTTCAATCACCAGGGGGGCACCAGATCCAGGAGACTCTAGGATCTGGCAAGGTCCTTCTTCCTTTGGGCAGAGTGGCGGAGTACATTCCAGGCAGGGACAATACGGCTGCCAACTGGTTGAGCAGGGAGTTCTCGGACGGGGCAGAGTGGAGGCTCCACCCAGAGGTCTTCCAGGACATCAACAAGAGGATGGGACCCATGGTGGTAGACCTCTTCGCATGCCACCTGAATGCACAGCTTCCCAGATTCTTCACCCGGGGTCTGTGTCCCAGTCAGAGGGGCTGGATGCTCTTCATCAGCCTTGGCCTCAAGGACTTCTGTACGCCTTCCCGTCAACAAAACTCATACCCCAGGTGGTATCAAAACTCAGGTGGGAAAAGGCTGAGGTCATACTTATTGCCCCCTTCTAGCCATGCAGGCCCTGGTTTGTGGACCTCAGGGAGCTGTGCCTCTTCCCTCCTCTGGAACTGCCTGTCTGCCCCGACTGCTCTTCCAGGGTCCGATCCTGCACCCACAGCTCGACCACCTCCACTTGGCAATGTGGAGGTTGAGCAGCGGCGACTGACAGACCTTGGATACTCTACTCGGGTGGTGCAGACCATGCTTGCGAGCAGAAAAGGGTCAACCAATAGGGTTTATGGTGCTACCTGGAAGGCACTGGGCAGGTGGTGTTCTGGTCAGGGGCTGGAACTGGAGAGGTTAAAGGTGGGAGGCCTCCTTGGTTTCTTACAGGAGGGTCTGGACAAAGGGCTGAGTACCTCCACCTTAAAGCGACAGTGTTCACTATTTCTGCTACCCTAGGGTGTCCCAAGGGCACCAAGTTGGCCACACATCCCCATGTTAAAAAATTTCTCAAGGGCGTGGCACTTTTAAATCCCCCTCCAGTGGTTAGAGATCCCTCGTGGGATTTGGTGACGGCGCTGCAAGCATTGACTAGGCCCCCCTTTAAGCCCTTAGACACGTGCCCTCTGAAGGAATTATCACTGAAGGTGGCCTTTCTGGTGGCTATAGTGTCAGCCAGGAGGGTGTCCGAGCTGGCGGCGCTCTCCATGTCACTGCACCTTGTATCAAAGCACCCAGATGATGATGATCAGAATGGACCCGGCCTTCATTCCGAAGGTCAACTCCCCTTTTCACTGGGAGGCAGAGGTGATACTACCATCGTTTTATCCCCGGCCTTCTAACAGAGAGGAAAGTGGCACTCTCTTGATGCCAGACGGGCCTTCCTCCTCTATATTGACAGAATTGCGGACTTTAGGAGATCCAAGTCCTTATTTATTCTCTATCAGTCTAAGAAGAAAGGGGATAAGGGAGACCATTGTCAGGGCTTATGAGTGTCAAGGGCTAATTCCACCACAAGGGATATTGGCTCACTCCACCAGGGGAGCAGCTACTTCCGCAGCGTCCAGGGCTCTTCCACCACTGGAGCAGGTGTGTAGGGTTGCTACCTGGAGCATCCCGCACACCTTCATCAGACATTACCGCATCGACTCCTTCGCTGCCAGGGACTCGCCGTTTGGTAGGGGAGTCCTGCAGTTGGCTACCAGTTCAACTCAGTCAGCCTGCCCTTAAGACTGCTGGGGTATTGATGCCCAAAGTGACGTCACCGATCCCATCTTAGGATCCTCTGGAGAATGGTTATTTGGTACACTTACCGTGAACGGCCATTCTCAGGGATCCAAGATAGGCTCGGTGCCCTGCCCTGCCTGACTTCGATTAGGTAGCAGACTGCCCTGGTTTTCAGTCCTCTGTTTATATATTCATTGTTGACCTGTACTTTTCTTCATGGGTATGGATCAGAAGAGGTGGAAGTTCCATGATGCTCCATTAATCTGGGTCATATAGTACTTTGTTATGGCTAGATGGACTCTGGGGCATCGGAGGGAGCTCCACCCCTTTTTTGCAAGGACTTGCTTGAGGAGGGGGTGGAGCCCAAAGTGATATCACCAAGCCCATCTTGGATCCCCTGAGAATGGCCGTTCACAGTAAGTGTACCAACTAACCATTTATGAGATTATAAACCTAAGAGTCCAACCAGTTCACAATCAACTTCTCTAGGAGTACTCAACCTTATCAAGAGTCATTACTGCTGTTATCAGATTGCACAGATGTTTACTGACATATCGCAACTCAATTCTTACATGATTTAATCTGAACTTGTTTCATCCCATTCAATGTGTACCATGATAAAAAAAAAGAATATCAGACAATCCTAACAGAATAAAACACCCAAAACCTCAGCTTCCTTTCTATAATCTAAAGATGAACCTCAGCTTCTCAGAAGAATTGTACCAGGATGGAACAATATTTCAAAAAGTAAATTTCCAAAAGAAGAGAAATAGATAAGTGATCTATACAACTCCCCATAATTTACTATTATTCCTCAAATATCATTCTTAAATTCAGATTCTTTGTCATTCTCTTACCATAAAAAAATCAAGGCTGAAAGCAAACAAACTACAAATATGTAATCTTTATAGAATTTATTCTGTAAATATCAAGTCCTGCGGGAGTTGGGCGGCGTACAAATTGAAATAATAAATAAATAAACAAATAAGTGCAGATAGTGGAAGTCTATCGCCTCAGGTTCCCCTGAAAGGGGTGAAGAGAGGCGGGATATAAATCCAATAAATAAATAAATAAATAAATACATACATAAATACATAAATAAAAAAAAAAAAAGACATGTGCAATTTGCATAAAGCTATAGAGTATCTGCTCTGAGAAACTTCACCCACCTTGGCTGATCTCAAAAAAGCTGAAAATCAAGAAGCTATAAAGTGTGTTCCTCAATGGCTCCTCACTAATCTGAAAAGAAGTAACAAATGGAATAACACAATGTCCTGCTCTAGGCACAATACTGAGCTTTATAGATAATATGAATATAAGAGGGAAATGGATTTTCATTAATTCTACAAAAGAACTCAAAGTGGGCAGGGGAGTTCCATATTTAAAAAGTCAATTGCATAGATCCCTGATGATTGACATCCTCCATGACAGTAGAGGATGTGAAAAAGATCTGGACCATTTAGAACACACTAAACATTAGCACCTATAATGTGCAGTGACTAAAATAAAAGGCTCCATTCAATTCTGCTTTGGCTAAATTTTACCTGTACTGCATATATTTTTGGATACTATAATTTTAAGCAGAATATTGACAAATTGGAACATGCCCAGTGCAGAGTAACATAAATAATTAAGACTAAATTCTTTGTGAAAGGTTAAAAGGACTGTTTTGTGTGGAAAGTACATTTAATTTGGAAAGAAGAAAACTAGGAGATAGTATGATATTTATCTCTAGATACCACAAGGATGGCAAATTTATTTCTTCTCATCCACAGGAAAAGATCAGAATTATTAATTTTCAATGACAAGGAGAAGTATAGTATTTAGATTTTCTTTCCAAATAAGTTTTTCAGATGGTGGAACAAGCTGCATAATGGGAAGTAAATTCCTTTGTTGAAATTTAAAGGACCTTGAGAAACATGTAACTAATTACTTCTACTGCATAAGATGATATATGATATTTGAGGATGAAACATGGAGCTTCCATATTCAGAGGCAGCGTTCCTATAAATAACAGATGACTGAGCCAAAGACAGCTGTTATCTTAGTACACTGCTCATAACACCTCAGAAGAATTTATCCAAACAGAATGCTAGATCAAATTGGACTTAAATTCAATATAGTAATTTCCTAATATTTGTAAAAAAAACATTAAAGTCACTTCTATAATTATCTAGGATTTTGCTATTCTGGCCATAAGAAACAAGGATCAAATTGATGCCTATATTCCCAATTAGACAAGTTTCTGCCAGTAAAGTTTATAGCAACCCATACTGACATTCTGATTTATGTACTAGGAGATAAACCAAGTTGAAACAGGACAAATTTTCCACTATATATACTGGAACAGTACTTGAAAGTAATATTCTATGTCCCTCCAGGCAGAATCCAACAAGCACAGACATATATGAAGTTTCAGAAAGAGATACAGAACTACCTGAAAAAGACTATCCCTGCCAAGGTAGTGAACCGCTCTAAAAACACCAACAGCTAGATTTCTAATCCAATTCAGATAAAAATATCGTCTCAGATTTAAACCATCTACCCCTTTGAAAGACAAAATCAGCCTCCATAAGCGTGTTATATATGTCATCATTTTAATAAATGAATCTTAACATCTTGTGCTTGGGTATCATTTGTGTGGCAAGCCCCTGTCCTTAATTTTGCTCATTACACATAAAAAAATAAAATCTCAGAACCTTATTTTTCTGCTCCCTGGGTTAAGGTGATCAAATACCTTTCCCTGAGGCTGTACCCATCTTACATTCAGGAGCTGCAGAGCCCCGTTCTTTTGAAGCAATTTAATATTTTTATTCAGGATGCCTTTAGTTCCCCTTGACCGGGGAAGAGAAGCGGGGTATAAATCTAAATAAATAAATAATAAATAAATAAATTTAGGTCTAAAGGCAGGTCAAGATCTACTCTCCCACCACAGCAAACCGGTGAGGTCGACTAGGAGGGAAGCGATCGGCCTCCACCGCCCCTTCCCCCGAGTTTCCATAGCTTAGAGAGGGCTAGAGCCTTGGTTCCCTTGGCTCCTGAGGGAAACTTTCCCCCTCCCCGTCCCCGATCCTCAAAGAATCCCCAATAAGCACCAATGGATCCCTAAGGTGTCCAGTTCATCGGAGAAAAAAAAGTAGCCCTCCGCCTAGCCCGCTTCTATGACAACGTTACAACTGCACCAATGACATTCTACGCGCCGAGCCTTTCTTTCTAACGGGTGAAGACCGCCGGCTGACAGGACGCCCCAACCGGGATCGTCCCGGTGCCTTTGCCAGCGGCCCCCTCTTTTTTTGGCGCCAACCTGGGCATGGGCTTCCATCGCCGCCACATGTTCCCGTTGCCAGGGCAACGCTCCAATTCCCCGCTCCCCTCCCGCCGCTCCGGGGCTGCGACGCTTGCAGCGTCTTTTCCATCTCGCGGCCGGCCCCCCTCGCCCTCAGGTGGCACCGCTGACTCCCCTCTCCTCTCCCTCCCTCCCTCCTCCGCCGCCAGGCTAATCCCCTCGGTTCCTGTACCTCGAGCCGTCACCCTCGGAGATTCCTACACCTCCGCTCCCTTCCACCACCAGACCGCTTCTCTTCCTCCTCCTCCTCCTCCCGCTGTGGCCACAAGTGCCCCTTCGAAGCTCACTGGAGGAGGACCTCAGGCAAGGAGAACCCCGCCTCCAATCATAGAGTTGCAGCGCGGCTGCCGCAAAAAAAAAAAAAACACACACACAACCCTGTTTACAATAGAGAGGGCGAAGGAGAGAAGAACAGAAAGGACACCGAGGCCTCCTGGGAAAGCAACGCTCGGTGACCATGGCAACGCGGCTATACAGGGAGGCGCTGGCGTGTAGGCCCCGCCGCCGCCGCCGCCTGGCGTTTATTGCGAAGTTCCCTTTTTCTTCCCTGCGATTTCCAACGGCTGTGTTCTCAGATCGCCGAGCTCTCATGTGCCTTCTGGTCCCATCGGGGCTATTCCAGGACATCCAAAGGAGCCTCGCAGCGGCTTTTCACACGGTCACACGTAGCAAATGCCATTGCAGCTCACTTGTCCGGATGCGGTGGGGCTGATGGAGGACTTGAATGGGGGTGAGGCGGAAGGGCGCGGGAGAAAGACAAGTTGGTTCTGCGGCCACAGGTTATAGAAGTGTATGGGGGTTATTAGGTTAATAATTAGGTTAATACCTTTAGCCTGTAATTCTGCATTCTAACCACTATTCTTATAGTGGTTCTTACAGTATACTAGCTGATGACCCGGCGTTGCCCGGGTATAGTCGGGCCTGAGATTGTTAGTAGGTGTATGTGCCCTTCCTTCCATTCCCTTCCTCCTTTCCTTCCCCCTTCCCTTCCTCCTTTCCTTCCTCCTTCCCATTCCTTCCCTTCCTCCTTTCCTTCCCTTCCTCCTTTCCTTCCCTTCCTTCTTCCTTTCCCTTCCCTCCTTTCCTTTCCTTTCCTTTCCTTTCCTTTCCTTTCCTTTCCTTTCCTTTCCTTTCCTTTCCTTTC
>JANHGC010005802.1:344163-361157 GCA_027560395.1 Boaedon fuliginosus | reverse complement strand
CCAGAGTCCTTCGGGAATTGGGTGGCATAAAAATGTAACAAATAAATAAATGAGTGGGAAGAAAGAAACACGGGGGAGATAAAGAAGCAGGGAGGGAGGGAGGAACAAAGGAAGGAGGAACAAATGAAGGAAGAAAGAGGGGAATAGGAGTGAGGGAGATAAGGAAGGAGGGAGGGAGGAAGGAAGGAAGATGGCCTTCCAATAAAAAATTACCCAGGCAACGCCAGGTAACCAGCTAGTTTATTGATAAAGGAAAAACAGAAACACTAAGCCCAGATACATTTGAACTCCAGGAGCTGATGCCTCTCAGCTTTATTCAAAAGTGATGCAACTGAAAAATAATCCTCAGCTCTATTGTAAGGCCAATTCCAGCAGGCCATCATTATGTAGAGAAAAGTCAAGGACTATGGAGTTCATGAAAGATGGAATGGTTGACTCCAGAAATAGGGAAAGTAAATAAGGTGGTAGATAGATCTATAGACAAACTTTTATCTGCAAAATTATTTTATTTTATTTATTTATTCATTAGACTTATTTGCCACACATCTCATCTCGAGGCCTCTCTGGCAGCTTATAAACATTAAAAGCCATAAAACATTGCAACAATACTCACAATAACACTAATAAATTACATTTGAACAGATGAGGGAGGACAGTAGTGAGATACATTTTGGTTTTCATGATTTGAGAATACAGGCAGTTAATTGTTCATCAGTAATTTTTCTCTACAATTAATTGTCAATGTACCAAATTAATTTGATTTGATTTTGATTTTATTGAATTTATACCCCGCCTTTCTTCTCCCAAGAGGGAATGCAAGGCAGCTTACAATGCAACAATATACAATTCATAAAATTCAAAACAATTTAAAAATTACAACAATATAAAAGTTAAAGTATTACCCACAGCTACATAAATACACTACATTCATACAGGGAGACAATTAGCTCCAAGGCCACTGGCAAAGCCAGGTTTTAACGGCCCGGCAGAAAGCTAACAAGCTGGGCCACAACGGGGACCTCAACGGGGAGCTGGTTCCAGAGGGCTGGTACAGCAACAGAGAAGGCCCTTGCTCTTGAACCCGCCAACCGGCACTGCTTAGCTAACAGGACCCAAAGAAAGCCAACCCTGTGAGATCTCACAGGGCGCTGGGAGGCATACAGTAGGAGAAGGTGGTCTCGCAGGTATCCCAGTCCTAAGCCATGGAGAGATTTGAAGGTCATCACTAACACTTTGAATTGCTCCCGAGAGACTATCGGAAGCCAGTGCAGCTCGCGGAGGAGAGGTATTACACAGGTGTATCAAGGCACACCCTTAACCACTTGCACGGCTGCATTCTGAATAAAAATTCCTTCAATACACAACAAGGCAAACAACTTTTGGAAGAGGCAGTCAAAATGCATCTGTTTGCTACATTCACCATCTTCAATCACAATCACATCATATATTATGAAAACCAAGCAAATCCACTTTTAGTATCTCAGAATGAGATGCAGTACCTGAAATATTGGTTTTTATTTCAGAAAGTGGTACTCTTGCTGCCATCTAGTGATGGAGCATAAAACATAATCAGGTTTTTTTTTTAATGCTTCGTCCCATTCATGAACTCTGATTTGATTTTAAGCCAAGAACCTTCCTTGGATCTTTTTTTTCTAGAGCTGGCCAAGTTTGTAAATCCTACATGGCATCACTAACTAGTACATGATCATCAAAACCATATAAAATTTCACACAATTTCATTCAAACCATACAAGAATCTCACACAATTTCAACATCCGTTTATATTGGTCAGATACCTCTTCTATTCTTTTAGATAGGACTACCAAATCTGGGCTATTAGAATCCAGAGAGCCCCTTGATGAGAGCAAAGACAAATAGAAAATAATTTTGTGACATTATCTAATGATTGTCAGAATTGTTGTAACCTAGCTGGTAGCCTTAAATATGGGCACTAGAAGGAATGACTTACTATTGGAGTAAAGGCAGCAAAACCACTGCAAATTGCCATTAAATACACATTAGCTTGCCTTTTCTTCCAGGTAAAGGGGGTGCCCACAATACTAGGAATAGTATTCAGTTTAAGTGCCTGCTGCTTTATTAATATATAACCACTAACATAAGCTTTTTAACCAAGGGCAGGACTAGTAAACAAACACACCTGCAATCAGCCCTGTTGCTGAATAATCAATTTTCCTGTTGTGTTTGAGGAAAGGTTGGAGAAGGACCTCTCTTAGAATTGTACATTTAGACCTAACATGCCCAATAGCTCTGCTGAACACACCACTGCTTTAGATGAAGCAAGATTTCCAGATTAGTATCTTGCCCCTGCAGGTACCTTCATAGATTTGACTAAAGAGCTGAACTAAGAACTGGTGCCTTGCTTCAAGGAGTTGGGGGGGGGGGGTAAAATTTTCTGTCCTTGCAAGGAAGAAAAGGGGAAGAGGATATGAAAGATGATAGCATTGGCATTTCTACCAAATATTACAATTTTCCCAAGACTACCACACGTTTTTGTATTGTAGTCCCACAAGAGAAGTCTGCCCTCAAAACAAATTTCAACTCCCAAACAACTGAAAATCATAAATGTGCTACATTTGAAGAGCTCCATATTCTTTTTGCCTTTGCTTGGCTTTGTTGTCTCCTCTATAGAGCTTCTTCTGGGTATGCTTCATTCATGGTTGTATTATGGCCAGGAGCTTTCTCCTTCTTGCAGCTAATTAACGGCAAAGATAAGCTGGTCATGGCTAATTGCAGTTTATGACTAATCGCAGTTTATGACTGAATCATCTCTTTGCCTCCTGGACTTTGCAGCTCAGATTTATTCCTGGAACAATTTTGAGTGACCATTTATTTTTAAAAAATTATTTAGTTATATGCAAATTTAGATCTTTGGTAACAACATGCATGCAACACTGGATGCAAATTATAAATATGATTTTCCTGATCAGAGTTTGATTATATGATAAGGGAATGGGCAAAATGTTGCTATTGTAAAGCTGCTTCTACTTGTGTTACCCTTCTGTTTAAGAATGCTACGAAGTGTAGGACTGCATTGTGCAAATAGCAATTTAACATTGAAAAGTTTCAAATATGGTTTTTCTTTTACTGACCAGAAAAAAGACCAGCAAGGACGTAGTGCTGTGTTTTTTGTGGGGAAAGTTTTATTATTTAATTCTCTTTAAAGAGTTTGCAATATTAGATGTGCATACCAGGCGTAAGCCACAGTGACTGCTTCAGTTGAGACTGTCAAGTCAGCAGCATCATTTTTCAATTGCTGCCCATGCTAGGATAGGTCAATGAAACTGATGCCTTGCTTTTTTTTGGAAGTGTTGTGATGATAATGATTTTGACTACATCAAAATTGTAAAGTGACTTTGAAGCCTTTCGTGGAAATGGGGTGTAAATTATTCTTTATCTTTTTTATAAATTAAATGAGCTGAACAAAAATCATCATGTGGATTTCTGATTTGATTTGGATGTATATAAAACCATCTCTCTAGGGCAGTCTTTCCAAACTCTCGCAACAATCATATTATGGACTTCCAACTCCCAGAATGCTCAGCATGGGAATTCTGAAAATTCAAGTTCACATAGCTAGAAGTTGGCAGATTGGAAAACACCATTTTGATTTGTTAAATAGTAAAGGTGCCTAGATAGGCAGAGTGCGGGCAGGGGGGCATGTTTGGTAAGTGAGACACATTGAAATAACCTGTCCCAAAGATGCTTTTTCAAGAGACAACTGGACTTCCTCGTTTTTCTTTTGAAGACCTTTCACTTCTCATCCAAGAAGCTTCTTTAGCTTTGACAGGAGCTCTCAGGTGATCCTGAGGACACAGATAAACCACCAAGTGCTTCAATGACCCTCTAAAAAGATGCAAAGGTCTAGCTGTCTGCAAGGAATATCCATTCCCCCACTATCCTGTCAGAAGCTTCTTGGATGAGAAGCGAAAGGTCTTCAAAAGAAAAACAAGAAAGTCTAGTTGCCTTCTCAAAAAGCATCTTTGAGACAACCATGACCTGGATGTCTCAGAATCTCTTGAGACATTGAAATAACCTATTTTTTTATTTTTTATTTGGTGGCAGGCATCTGTGAGGGTTAATAAAGCTCTGAACTGGGAGAGAGATTTTAATAGTGCCACCCATTGTAGCAGAATTCCTGGTCATATAGAAAAAAATCTATGTTTATGAGCAGTGTTAAATTATAGTTGAGATTAAAATATGGATTAATCTGCTGTTTAGGTTTAATCCCTGGAAAGCAGTTGAGAGTAAAATGCTCTTGTTGCTAGAGTTTGGAAAGACTACCCTTAGAGGGATGGTCTTCTGTATGTCCAAACCAAATCAGAAATCTACATATGATTTTTGTTCAGCTCATTTTATTTATATAAAAAAGATCAATGATTTACGGTACACCCCATTTCCATGAAAGGTTTGCTTCCATAAGATACAAACTTAAAAGGATACAATAAAAAAAAATAAAGTTTTCCTGGTTCACTTCCTAATGAAAACAGATGGCAGCATCCTACCAAGGAAGAATTCTATACTGCTCTTAAAAACAAGTTGTGAAATGTTAGGCAGCCAAGAAAAAGAGTAGGGCTTATTCCACTAGGACAGGATCTACTTGGGAGGCAGGACAGGACCAGAGTAACGGGAAGCCACAATGTCTCTAAAGATGGGATAAGCCTACCGTTTCCAAACCCATTATGAAAGCAAAACCAAGTTCTTTAGGAACATAATAGATGGAAATAAAAAGAAGTATGCAAGATCACAGCAACTTTTATGTAGGAACTCTGTATTGGTTTGTTTGCTTTCTCTTAGTAGAGCAAATTGGCAGAATCATCCACTACCTTATTTAGCCTAGACCACCTCAATGCTGACTATAATAATCCTTTATCCTTCTCTTCAAATGGCGGAAGCCATTTCTGGTCAGAGCCCTGGGCTGGCTGCAGACAGACTGGGCCCCAAACCGAGGAAGCTGGGAGGCCTCGGCATCTTTCCAGAGCCTTCGTTCGGCTACAGGAATGAAGGAATTATTCAAATGATTATCCTATCAAAGCAGTAAGAGCTCTTTCTCAGCCTGTGGTAATACCAATTGTTCTTTTCAGAGGACATATCCATGCCACAGGCTTCAAGGAGGAATTTGAAGCATGGTTACTCTCTGGGGAGGCCTGCCTTGGCATCTCGCATGGCCTTTCCATCCCCTTGCCAAACAGCTGGAATGGGCTCGACTGCCTCCAGCGACACAATGGCGTCCTTTGAAACAGAGACAATTTTATGGTCAACTTAAGCAAATGATCCATCTGGAGCCAGACTGTCCCACGGCTCTCAGCTTTCAAGCCAGTGAGTTCCTGGCCATAGGGAAGGAGGAGATGAGGAAGGAAATAAACACAGTAGGGAGCTTGTATATGCGTGTGTGTTGTAAGACAATGCCTGGGACTAGCCATTGTTGAATTAATTTACATTTCTATTTGAACTTTCACAGTCCTTCACTTCCTTAAAGGTTGGGTTGGCTGCTCTGGGACCTTCAAGTCTTACGACAGAGTTGGAATTAAAATGACGCAGAATTAAAGGAGATAGATCATAGTAGAGCAGACACATAAGTACCCAGTGTGCTGTATCTGCACAAATGCATAAAGACGGGGCCGAGCAGGGTGGACAAAGTTAAAAGTCCAGAATTTGAAAACAGCTTTTTGCAGGCATTAACATAACAGGGCAGGCATTCACTTTAATAGGTTAATTGTAATACATCCTCTAAGTCTCATTGCTGTGGCTGTCCAGTACTCTCTACTTAGAACATTTGGATGCTGTATTTGTTAGGAATGGGCTGAGCAGCTATGTTTATAGTGTAGCCACATCTGAGCTGCAAAATTTATGAGACGGCAGCAAAGAATTGGAGTTTTCTGTATCTCTAGGCTACTGTCTATTTGTCACCCAGATTTAACAGTCCAGCTAGTGCACTCCTACAGTACATAATTGGCACCAGATCAAAATATCAATGTTTCTTAGAGCACTTTGAGGAAAATGGCCAAGCTCACTGAATGTGAAGAACCAGATTATATCATAACAGGCACAGGTAACTGCCCCAGCATGCAGGTCCCCTGCATATCCCATCCTCACCATCCTCTCAAACCTGGATTCCTAAGAATCTGCTGTATAATCCAGTGGATGTGTCTCATGGGCATTGTCTGGAGAAGTGGTTGTCCTTATGACTGGAGTGCCAGGGGGATGAGTAGATGGCTGCTGTAAGAAATACAAGATACACCTTTTCTTGCCTTCTGCCTGCCTGAGAGTTGCCTCTGCTCTTACCTGTACCTGTTATTTGGGCATTGTTTTACTGCTCAAGTCACAGAAGCTGCTGGCCAGAAATATGGTTGAGAGTTACATATTCTCTGTTTCCAATGACCCCTCAACTTCTAAAATGTATTTATTTGTTGCAGTATATTTCTCCTTGAAATAATCTCATCTGAATTTCCTGTCAATCAATTTGTATGCCACCATAATGTGAACAGTGAAAAACTAATTAAAAATGCCTATATGTCTATGCTAGGCATTATGTCATATAGGCAAATGTTTTTTTAGTAATCTCTAAAACATTATTCTGGTTGAAGGAGCTGTTACGATCCAGGATTTCAAGATCTAGAAATGTAATCTATAGCATATATAGCACTTAGTTAAATTCTTCTGTATCTGATTCTCTTGTATTGTGCTTTCGTGAATTAAAGACACATGCCTGACTTTGGGAACACAACTGCTAAATATCACTGAACACCATCATTATGGAAATTGTTTTGAAATTGTTTGCCAATAATAAACAACTCTATATACCATTCTTCAAGCAAAGAAAACAGATACATATGCAGAAAGCCAACATACCGGCACATAAGTTTCCACCAAATACTTGATCAGTCCATGGGGCAGTAATTAACATGAATTCTAGAAATCCCACTGGCCATAATGGGTCCTTGACTGGAGTACAACATGTTTCTCTCTGTTCAACCCATGCTGGATTCATTAAAGAAACAACCAATTTCAGAACACCCTGAAGCATTTGCAAAACAACAACAACAACAGATAAAATCTGTGGTTGCCCACTCATCAATAATACTAGGGAAAATGTTGTCAATGGCAATGAAAATACAGCTTAACTTTGTAATATTGTCTTATGATTTTATTGGTTTTGCTTTGATGCAGCTAGCTCCAGAGGAAGGACTTTTGTAGCCAATTATACTCAATTCATTATAGAGTGTGTATGTATGTATATGAGAAACACACTTGTATATATGTAGTGTTGTACAGCTTTCTTTTTTCCCCTTTTCTTTCTTTCGTTTATTTTTTTCCCTATAGTTTTATAAATAAAGGCTTAACTCTCCCACTCTCCCCCATCATTACAAAAAAAAATTGTTACAACTACCAAAGATAAGCTGCACAAATCAGGGTGACCATTAGGTGGTCGCCAGATCCATAAGGACCTAACACTTTGCTGTCACTTAGTGACTGTCTTTATTTTGCAATCCAGATCTGGTGCTTGTAGTATGGTAGTAGTAGTATTGTTGCTGTTGTTATTATCATGATTCCTGCTATGCAGAATAAAAGAAAGGAAAGGAAAGAAAAAAGAGACAAAGTACATATAAACATTAAAAGTTTTAAAGCCAAGCATTAAACATTGACCACAAAGTAGTGGTCATTGATCCATCTTTTCTCTACCTTGATAATAAGAGCCAGTTTGTAAGTAGACAATAAATATATGTCACCAAGCCAAGAGGAGTGTGATACCTCGAGTGGTTGGAACCATTGGGTAGGAGGCTAGTAAGTCCGCATTTGAGACCCAAGATCTGCCATGGGGCGGGCTTGAGCTCTCATCCTTCCCTCCAGCTGCTGCCAGAGACACGAAAGGAACCTCCAACTGAGCAAGGATGATGTCACTGGGTATCCTTTCAAGCTGGAAGTATCTTGGTGCTTCTGACACAAGTGCCAAAAAAATCAACCTAAGATTATATACCCTGGTCTTTAATATCTTTCCATCTCTTCTTGTTCACCCATTCTCAGCAAACTCATAGTTCTTCATCTATGTAAATGGAAAGCGATTCAAAATCATTCACATCTCTAAACTGTATCTCTTCTCAAAACAATACTAGGAAACTTAAACAAAATTCAGATGGCTGTGGTGGAAGCATCTCACATATAATGTACATAGTTATTCTCCCACCCTCCCCATTATTTCATGCTTCCAGCATCATGAAGTTCACTGTGAGCCTTTTTAACTGCTCAGAGAAGTGTCCAATGAATATTTTTGCTGTTAAGTTATGTTCAACTTAAAATCATAAGAAATACAGTAATACGCTTTAAGATCTTTAAGTATTGATGTTACTGTGGGATATTCCAATTCTTTGTTCCAAAAGTCTTACAAATAAATGATATTGTTTAATCATCTATAGAAAAATAGTGTTGATTTAGGATTGTCCAAAATAAATATCAATGTCAGTAGTCATTCTGGAATTGTAGCTGTTACTAATATATCTACAAGAAATTGTGAAATCAAAATAACTAAATATATTGCCTTTCTACAGTTTTAGACAACTCAAATGGTTTTAGCAAGAATTCAAATACTGTAGTTTAAAATTGTAATAGGAAATAAGCTGTTCTAAAATATTAACATACTTATGAGACTATGAATTAAAAATGATTTATTGGCTATTTGCCTACTGGAGGGTTATTCATATTGCGAATAAGAATAAGAATTGAAATAGTACTTATTTCAGAGTATGTTGCAATTATGTCACAGCGCATAAAGCTAGAAATACTGTAATAACTAAAAAGAGAACCAAGCTTCTGCCACAATGTCAGAGGGATCACATAATATATTTTATATTGTATCCCTAATGGTTTTGGATTTGATCATTTGAATTCCACAGCGAAATAGAAATCAAAATATATGCCAAGTGATAAAACCAAAATTCAGGAAATTTAAACTAGTAGTTATCATATGATAGCTGTAATTTAGATCAAGACAATTAGGAGTTTGTTCTTGTCCTGAAACATTTCTTAATTTTATCAATTCATGTACTGTGAGGAGATCCAGTTCAATTCTATTCCGAGGCATGGAAGTCTGAGGGCTAATCACTCTCTCAGCCGAATCAACCTCACAAGGTTGCTCTTGTGAGGAAAATAGGAGGAGGAGGGAACACTATGTATGGTACCTTGAGCTCCTGAAGGCAAGATGGGATTTTTTTTTCTTTTAACAACGCTGTATCCCTTGTATCTGGGTGGAGTCAGGGCAACTGAATCAGTGGTGGTATTCAATATTTTTTACTAACGGTACTGTGGGCGTGGCTTGGTGGGTGTGGCTTGGTGAGCATGACTATGCTGCTGGCCAATCAGGTGATATTTGCCAGTATCAGCCAATCAGAGGTGGTATTT
The DNA here is from genome assembly GCA_027560395.1 of Boaedon fuliginosus. Classification (NCBI taxonomy): domain Eukaryota; kingdom Metazoa; phylum Chordata; class Lepidosauria; order Squamata; family Lamprophiidae; genus Boaedon; species Boaedon fuliginosus. The sequence continues at coordinate 351,743 of JANHGC010005802.1, read as the reverse complement.
ACTAGTTCTCTGAATCAATCAAAATTATCACTACCGGTTCTCCGGAACCTGTCAGAACTGGCTGAATACCACCTTTGGACTGAATGGACCTGGGCATTTACTGGCTGGATGCCCTTCTTGAAACCTATGTGGAGTTTGCAGCAGATATTTTATCTTTGCACCCAGAAAAAGAAATATCTGTCTAGGATTGAACTCATAGCCTCCTGTTTCTGAGGTAAGAGCTCCACCTCTAGGCTACAACGCTGCTCAAAGATAGGATATAAATTGTTAAATAAATGAATACATGCATGCATACATATTGTCAGACCTGCTCCAGTCAGATCCCTTAGGAAAGAAAGACCCTCAACTCCATTTGTGTGAAGTTATAGGTTCTTTTATTAAAGGTGGTGTAAAGTCAGGCTAGAATTAAGTTTCCCATGTGAAAGGTTGCAATTTTTTCCCCACAATACAGTCCTTCCCCCATGACTAGTTCATCTTCAGCCAATAAAGAGCTGCATAAGTATTTTAAGAATCACTGAGAAGTTTGGGGCAACCCACATTCCATTCTCAGGATGTGTGACCTTGGGTATTGGCACAAAATGGTTCCATGCTTCCCTGGCCTTCATCAAGTTGTCATCCCCCCCCCCTGAATTTCCCATCACATCCCAATATGTGTTTATTGCCCATTTGCCCCTTTGTGTCCCCACCCCCTGCCTTTGATGGCAAGATGCCAGCAAGGTGCCAAACTGAGAATGGCAGAACTGACACATATATACATACTTTAAAGATATTTACATCTGTCCAAAATATATGTATTTATGTTCTTGTGTTTGCTTATACACACATGCCTTTGATGTGGTATTTGCTTTTATAACATTTATCTTTCTTCTGAAAAGCATGAGTTCTAGTCCGGTTTTAGGCATGAAGCCAGTTGCGTGACCTTGGACCAGACACTCCGTCTCAGTCTAAGAAGCAAACAATAGCAAACCACTTCTGAAATTTTGCCAAGAAAACTACAATGACTTGTTAATGTAGTCACAAGGAGTAAAGACACACATTCACACACACACACACACACACACACACTTGAAATAAACAATTTGAAATATTTACAGCTATGACTAATTTTTTTCTTGGTTTAATATTCCAAGATGCTTGCAAGAATTCAAACATCAAATACATTGACTTATGTCATTGTTGTTCATACTTGGCGACTTTAAGATATGTAGACTTCAACTCCCAGAATTCCCTGGCCACCCTGCTGGCTGAGGAATTCCTAGAGTTGAAATTAGCATATCTTATAGTCGCCAAGTTTGAAAACACTGGCTTATATGAAGTATATAAGACTTACTCCAATTGATTTGTAAGTAACAATTCATCGTTATTGCACCACATCAATAAATGTGGGTTTTTAAAGCATTTGTAATATTCATAAAGACAAAGACATATAACAAATATCTGTTTTCACATCCCTTTCAAGCCTAGATAGTCCCACATTTACCCCCTAAGTCATGCCAATGGGTTTGATGTCAAACTGAATATAAGAGAGCAAAGGGATCTTTGATTATCTCCATGAGGAGAAAAAAATAATTCCATTTGTAATATATAGGGATAAGAATAGATGATTGTCAGATGTGATGGGTGGGTGAAAAAAAATCCAGCATATTGGAAGGAGGTGCTTGACACAGTAAAAAAAAAATTACAGCATGCTACTTTGTCCCTAATGTACCATTAAGATTACTTCTTGGATGTACAGGCAAAACAGGAAATTGTGCCTAATTTGATTATAGTGGCAAGAATAGAAGAGGCCTCTACATGGAAAAACTCATGTGGACCATTAATATGATTGCCTAAAGAGTTTACAGTTTACACAGTAAAATGGACATGTTTAAGTTTTAAATTCTGTTTCTGGAAAGGCAGAGAAAAAATTACTCATGTAAGGAATTTATTTGCATATGCCTAAAATGTATGTTTTAGTTTTGAAAGAACAGAAATCTATTGAAAAAAGAGTTTATTTTTTTAAAGACAAAAGAATGCCAGAAAAGCACTTCCTTTAATGATCTCCTAACCACCAATAAAGAAAAGCCCCTGTGTTTTTTCCAAGAACAGATGTCCACAAAGGTCCATCCATGGTGGTGTGCGCCCTGAAAGCTTTCACTCCAGACCGAACAGCAGGGTCTCTGAAGCTACTTTGCACGTCAGGCCTTTTGCTTCAAGAAGCCCTTCGAATGACTTGATCCATTTTCCTCCAGAATTTATTCACTGTTATAGCAGTCAAGAAGTTGCAGTTTGGCAACTTGCAAAGCTGAAGCTCTACGTGGTTTTGAATAGGCTATTTTTCCCATTTGCAGGAACTGTGCATGTGATTTGGTCATGTGATTTTTGGAACTTCGTAATCTATTTGTAACAGTGTAATCAACCTTAATAATGAACTAGAATCAGTTCTTCTAGTCTGTTTCATAATCTTGGAAAAAATTACGCTTGGATTCCCTTAATTATACAAGCGGTATAAAGTACATTAAACTTTACACTGTCATCTTAGCTTCTGACTTCAAACAGGTCATTGCTCTTCTCCATGTTCACATGCATAGTTACCACCATCTCCGCTATATAAGCAACTATATAGACTCTACAGTGCAACTAAATCACTCAGCTGTATAACTAGTGTCATGCCGTCGTGACCTTGTTTCTATCCCTCTATTAGTACAGCCCAGGGCTGTGTTGGGTTTTTTTGGCAGCTGCAGCACACGGCTGGCTTATATTTAAGTGATTGTCTACCAAGACCTCCTCTGTTCTGAGTTTTTGGAAATGAAGAGATACAACCTGTTTTAAAACATGGGAAGGAGATAGCAATTTTTTCCTTTCTTTTTCCTTCCTGGGATAGCAGGCTCAAATGATTGTAGTTACTGAGTGAAAATATTCTGTATTTGAAAGCAAATTCAGTTTACATTGAAGAACCATAAGAAAGAATTACCCATCAACTGATAACACTTGGGCAGCGGAACATATCTTACAGATCTTCAGTTAGAATAGAATAGAGCTGGAACGGACTTTGGAGGTCTTCTAGTCCAGCCCCCTGCTCAAGCATGAGAACCTATACCATTTCAGATAAGTGACTGTTAGTCTCTTCTTAAAAATCTCCAGTAATGGAGTGCCCATGATTTTTGACAGTAAGCTGTTCCACTGGTTAATTGTCCTCACTATTAGGAAGTTTCTCCTTAATTCCAGGTTGCTTCTCTCTTTGATTAGTTTCCAACCATTGTTTCTTGTTGCCGTCTGGTGCTTAGGAGAATAATTTGACCCCTCTCAAATACTGGAATACTGCTATCATGTCACCCCTAATTTTCTTTTCTTTAGAATAGCCAAACCCAAATCCAGCAGCCGTTCTTCATATGTTTTACTCTCCAGGCCTTTGATCATAGTTAGTTAGTTGCTCTACTTTGCACATTTTCCAAAGTCTCAACGTCTTTTTTGTAATGGATGGAGTGTTCCAGGTGTGGTCTTACTAAGGCTTTATAAAGCAGTACTAATACTTCACGTGATGTTGATTCTATGCCTCTGTCTATACAACCCAGGATTATATTAGTTTTTTGGCGGCGGCTGCACACTGATCATATTCAAGTGATCATCCAAGGTCCCTCTCACAGTTACTGTTTTTGAGCCAGGTCTCACCTAATCTGTACATACCTTTGATTTTTCCTGCCTAAATGTAAATCTGTTCATAGTCATTTTGATAAGATATGGGTAGATATAGATGCTCACTTTTCACAGAGTTAAAAAAATGCTTTGGGACCCCTGGCAGCCTTCTCTGTGGCAAATGTTTTGAAAAGCCACCTAAGATTAGTTCCCTTGGGAAGAAGTGATTTAGCAGGATGGTGTTACCAACATCACTGCCTGCTTCTTCCTCTTTGACTTGTTCATGGAATTCTTTCAAATTCAAATTCAAATTATAGGTACGGGGCGCCCAGGCGGGCCAGGGGAAACAGACTTGTTGAGTGAACATTGCACCGCTGCTCTTATGACCAGGTGTCAGGTCACATCAGGTTTAAAATATACTTCAACTCCCAGATTTTCTGGGAATCAAGCCAAGTTAAGACACAGTTAATGGTTCATTTAATCAAAAATAAAAGGCTGTTTTGCCACATGGCAGAGATGCCTCTTAAGGTAGCTCCTTAAAAGCTGACTTGTGCAACATGGCTGGCTGCTCTCTTCTTCTTTTGCCTAATCTGAATTTAAGGTGAGGGATCATTATCCATGGTTATTATGAAGGGTACAATCTTGCCCCATCAAAAGGGCAGTTAAAACATATTTTTTAAAGTACTGCTGGACGTTAATAGTGGGCCAACAAATGGGTAAATGGGTGATAGTTGACAACTCTTCAGATAAAAGAGAATATGTATACAGTACAAGTAGAGATATAAATCTACAAGCAGATAAAATACAAATATTAAATTTTACTTGAAAGAATTATGGTGTTACAATGTTTCTCTTTCATGGAAAGGCTATAACATCATAATGTAAAGTAATAGTAGTTTTAAAAGCCTTTTTATTTATCATCCAGTTTTTAAAATAATAATATGACAAACTCAGCACTTGAAACAAATCATTTCTGGAAAAAATATTTCAGCAATAATTCAAGGATTAATAAAAAAAAATTAAGTAATAGAAGTACATCCACCACAAAGGATATAATGGGAGTATATCAGAGGTGGGCTGATGCCAATTTGCGCTGGTTCACACGGGTTCTGGCGTACTGGCAGTTAAGATTAGCTGCAGTTTGGTGAACCGGCAAATCCCACCACTGGCTGGCCCTGTCACTGCCCATTTTTGGCCTGTTTTTGGCCCATTTTCAGGCCATTTTTCAGGCTGCTTTCCCGGCCAAAAATGGCCTGAAAAATGCCCCCAAAACTGCTCGAAAAACTGCCTGAAAATGGTCTGTTTTGGGGGCATTTTCAGGCCTTTTTTCAGGCTGTTTTGGGGGCATTTTGGGCCATTTTCAGCTGTTTTGGGGTAAAAAATGGCCTGAAAATGCCCCCCAAAATGGCCTGAAAATGGCCAGAGGTGGGCGATGCTGGCTTGTGCCGGTTTACACTGGTTCTGGCGAACTGGCAGTTAAGATTAGGTGCAGTTTGGTGAACTGGCAAATCCACCACTGGCTGGCTTTGTCACTGCCCATTTTTTGGCCTCTTTTTGGGCCATTTTCAGGCCATTTTCAGGCCATTTTGGGGGCCATTTTCAGGTTGTTTTGGCCATTCTGGGCCTGAAAATGGCTTGAAAAACAGCCCAAAAAGAAGGCTGAAAAACAGGTGGGGGGGCAGCCAGTGGTGGGATCAGCCACAAATGGCTGGATCCTACCTCTTCCCTTAGGCAAGTGGCCAGGAGGTGAGGCTGGGTGTGATGAGTGACATCACTCATCCACCCATATTACCAACCAGCCACGTCTACCCAGCCAAAGAACTGGCTGTTAAAAAATTTGCAGCCCACCACTGGAGTATATCTATTATGATCTTGCCCAGTCATCTACCCAATGTTGTGGTCAAACTGTACTGAATATATGTATATTTAGACTATGGAAAGTCAGTTGCTTGTAGATGACAACAAAGGAGCAATGCCTGGTCCATGCTTGGAGTCATCTGTCTGGAAGAAGACTTGCTGAAGCCTGGTTCCAAACCATGAGTCCACTTCTGATGTAAGTAATAGCTTGATAGGTCACTTATATAGTCAGATTTATTCCTGATTTGCTCCACCTGCAAAATTAATCAGGAAATTAAGTGGTAAAATGGATCCTTTCCAAATATTTTGACTACAAGTTATTTCCCTGTACAATCAAGCTGTGTGATAAAATAATGACTTCATTTTCTGCACAATTTTCTCCAAGAGATCTGGAAGTAATTTAAAGTCAGAACTCCTTCCCCTTTTTCCTTTTTAAGAAAAAACACCCTGCTTTCTGGTTCTAGTGGGTCATACCCCCAGATTATGCCTGCAAACCCCGAAGTTTTTCTTAATGCCAGGTCAGTGGTACATAAGGCCCCTCTGGTCTGGGAGTTGATCCTGGAAGAGAGAGCCGACCTGGCGTGCATCACCAAGAGCTGGCTAGGACAGGAGGGGGGGGGTGTCTCTCTTACTGAAATGTGACCCACCGGGTTTTAGATGTTGCACCAGCCGTGACCCCAGGGCAGGGGTGGAGGAGTGGCAGTTATTATCCATCAGGATCTTCATCCATGGGTCAGCGCTGCTCCAGAGATTGTTGGGTATGAGTCTCTCCTCTTGAAGTTGGACTCAGGGGTTCAGTTGGGCTTACTGCTTACGAACGTGCCTCCCAGCTGTGTGACACCAGTCCTGCCTGCGCTGCTCGAGAGGGTAGCCAGGCTGGCAGTTGAGTTCCCTAGGCTGATGGTGCTTGGGGACTTCAACCTTCCATCCCTTGGTGAGACCTCTGATGCGGCCCAGGAGTGGCAGCTGTGACCAGGGGGACCTACTGCATCAGTTACACCCCTTCCTGGACCAGGAGGCTCTTCTTACAGTCACTCACGCCCTCATCATCTCTCGGTTGGATTACTGTAATGCGCTCTACATGGGGCTGCCCTTGAAGAGTGCTCAGAGACTTCAACTGATCCAGAATGCAGCTGCATGAGTGATTATGTGTATTCCTCAGTGCACCCATGTAACACCTATCCTCCACGAGCTGGACTGGCTTCCAGTAGTCTTCCGGGTGCAATTTGAGGTGCTGGTGACAACTTTTAAAGCCCTACATGGCTTAGGAGCGGGGTACCCTCGCGACCGCCTGCTGCTACCTTATGCCTCCCAGTGCCCAGTTAGATGCCACAGAGTTGGCCTGTTATGGGTCCCGTCAGCTAAACAATATCAGCTGGCGGGCCCCCAAGCTAAGGCCTTCTCTGTGGCAGCGCCGGCCCTCTGGAACCAACTCCCCACGGAGATTAGAAGCATCCTCAATTTACTTGCCTTCCGCAGATCCATTAAGACCTGGCTCTGTCGGCAGGCTTGAAATTAACATCTTTCCCTGCCCCCCGCTTAGTGTAAGTGAGATTAGTATGAATGTGTTTCTATTATTTTTATATTACCGTACTATTGTATTTTTTAATGTTGTAAGCTGCCTCGAGTTCCCCTTGACCAGGGAAGAGAGGTGGGGTATAAATCCAATAAATGAATGAATGAATGAATGAATGAATGAATGAATGAATGAATGAATGAATAAATAAACCAGCTGGACTTGAAACTGGTTTAAGAAACCTTTTTCTGAGTGTCAACCTCTTCCTCCACTGTGGCCCCAATCCAATGCTGTGGAATGCAATTAACCTGGTCCCTAAATGGAAAATTCTTTTCATCCGTTCCCCACCCCCACCCACCAGGAAAGTCAATCTCAATTGCTTCCCCATCTATGGGCAGGTCTTTTGAGGAGTAGTGGAACAACTATTTTATATTTGGGTTAGAAGAAGGGGAAATTTGGTAGAATTTTCAAGAAGTTTGCAGTCAAAAGAAAAAGACTTCAAATCAATGGTCAGTGTTATATTCTTCTGCTGCTGCATCTGCTTCAAAAAATTCAGAAACTCAGAGTAGGCATTTTATTATGATGGAGGAGG
>JANHGC010005802.1:318880-336100 GCA_027560395.1 Boaedon fuliginosus | reverse complement strand
TTAAAGCTTGCCCCTGGTTATCGGCCAACAAACAAATTTTTAAGATAGAAAGATACTTAGCATTGCCTTTATTTCCCACCATAAGGAGATTTTTTACAAAATTAAGATTAGATCAACTCCATACAAACATGCTTTGGGGTAGGTGTAAAGGTATCCCTGTAAGTGAAAGAGTTTGTTTGTGTGGGACAGGGGAAGTTGAAACAACATTCCATGTAATCTTTGATTGTCCCCTGTAGACAGATTTAAGTGTACACCAGCTGGACAGGATTTTTCATGGTAGCAGCCCTAAATCTAAAGAGCACTTTCTGCAACATTGCTTGATGGGTTCCAACATGCAATTGGTCAAGTGGATTGCCAGGTTTGCTGCCAAGTTGATGGAGTTAAGGACGGGGTGGGTACAGCAGAATGCAGTGGATTGTTAGAAAGACAACTTGATTTAAATCTTGGGTGGGTATGGAGGTGGATTGCTGGTGGATTTCAGGATGAAGGTGCCTTTGGGGTTGTTGTTTCAATTTGGAAGTAAGGGTATACAGTGGTATTCTGGAATCTCTGTGGCCTTTGTGATGTGATTTTAATGTACCTTAAATGTATTTTATTTTGTTTTAATGCAATTAATTGATAAGACCAAAAAGGCTATCAGTGAAGAAATTCATTCATTCATTCACTGAGGGAATCAGAAAAAGTCCTGATAACAAGTGAAAAAGTATAATGATATCCTTGTAATGAATATAGAATGCACCTGAGTGACATATCTATAATCCTACCTATGATCCAGCCAGGCAATCAGCCTTTTATTTATCCATTTATCCATTTATTGTTTCAGGATATGTCTATGTCATAATATTAAAGCAATTTCATATGAACATTCAGTATGGTTCTTAGGATTTATCAACCAATGAAACCTTGTTAGGAATATTGCTGTACCATTTGAAATGTAAAATGGAAGCCAGGCAAACAAAATGGCCTCTTGGTACTATCAGTGACAGTTGGCAGGTGCAGACTGAATTCTTCAACTATCACACCACTTTGAGTCACTGTCTCCCCACACCACCACCCCTGTAAGGTGGAGCTACCCAAGGGTATATAAGAGTGTCCCTTGGCTCTTTGCAGGAGAAACCAGGTTATATCTACTGAGGTAGTTATAGACCACTATTACTGAGGTAATTACTAATAGAGCAGGTTGAGATCTACTTGTATTATTCTACTTGTATTCTCGTTGTATATATGCATTAGACATAGTCTCAAGATAGTCTTTTATTGTTTTATTATTGTAAATTAATATTGTACATATTTTTTACAGTTCTGAAGTCTTATGCGACACCAGTGGTCAGTTCAAGATCCAGGAGACATTTTTTACTGACGGTTGGTAGCAGAGGATGGTTGGGAACTGACCCTGATTTTTGTAGGCAGCTAAGATAGCTAGGCAGATGGAGAGATAGGACAGGCAGCTCCATCAAACCAGCATCCCGATTTAGTCTATCAGCCTGGACCAGCCCTAGCACAAGCTGCATCCGAATGGTAGGTGTCCCAGAAAGAGACTCATTGATGGCTGAAGTGTGTCAACCCCAGATGCTGGGCACTGAAGCCATCCAAGGGGCAACTGCAGTAACCCTCCAGCAAGCAACAGCCGAGCAGCTGATGGAGGCCCTTCAATGCAACTTGGGCTTGCCTCCATCTCAAGAAGCTTGAGAAGCTGTCCTTGCTTCAATGATGGCTGGGGCCATCATAACTCCAGTGTTACAATGGGCTGCATCAATTCCAGTTGTAAAGCCCAAAGGTCACGCAACAAGGAAAATGATCTAAGATGCCAGCCTCCTTGATATTGGCTTGCCAGAGGCAGTGGTGGCAGCCTTGCCCCCACCTTTGATTGCTGGCCCAGATTTGGTGGCAATGTCTCCTGCCAAATCAACCCCCAAAATATGGAGCGGTTTCTCTTCCACCCGCCTGGGTTGAAAACAAAATGGTGTCTGGTATACTTCCTCTCTCCAGCCAGGAAAACATGGTGGTGCCCATGGTCCATGACGAGCTGTCATCCCAGGACACTGGGACCCCAGCAACAACCACCCAAAGCCCCCCTGATCTTGCGACTGCCCTCCAGGCCATGGCAGTCCCCCTCACTGCCCTCACCATGGCACTCCAGGGCTCAGCCCATCCTACAGTGATCAGCACGACCACAGACACTGGCTCCAGCATGCTCCACCCCACTTTGTCAGTCAACTTACCTGCTCCAAGGTCCAGGCAAATCCCAATGGCAACCAGGGATTCAGCGGCATCTTATCCAGAGACTGTGGTGTCCCAGCTCACTCCTGAGGCCTTTCTGCATCCTTCAGGGGTCTCATCGAGGTTCAGAAACACTTTCTTCACCCTACGGAGGGCGAGTCAACCCTAGGGGGCTTCAGTGACGATCCTTTGATGACTTTGGGGCCATTTCCCCCTTTTCTTCAGGACTCTGGGCTTAACTCTGGCAGAACTTCCAATTTACCGGACCTCTATGCAACAGGCTTTGTACGGACACATGCACACAACAACTTTCTGTCTTTTACAAAATATCAATTACATTTCTGTAATTTAGCTAAAGAAGACATGGCACAATGGGCACAATGACATCATTTGCATAACAAGCCATCCTTGTGACATAGTTTCTGATTCAATGGCCATTGATGAATAATGGATCTCCCTCCCTCCCAATCAGTCTGTTAAAACAAGGTCTTAGTGTCTAAGTGATTCATGATGTTTCCTCGAAAGAAGCAATAGAAATACTGTAGATTAGCTCTGAAGAAGCAGAAGGTTGTATATTTACTCTGTTGAATAATACTCGCTTTAAAATAAAGGCATGTTCTGTCCTTTATTTGTCCTTCCTGAGGTTTTCGTTGTCTGAAACTTGGACAAATACATATTGTCCCAGCACAGAGCAGGAGAGGCATGATAAAAAATACATCTTCTTCCTCCTAATGCAGTGCATTCAGTAGAAAAGGCTGCAGGATTACACAGGAAAGCCCAAATCTTGTTTATAAGAACTGTCACTTCTTTACAGAACAAGTTAAACAAGGAGTTTTTGAAACTCCCCCTTCTCTTCAAAATCTTAGGCTCCTATAGAATCCTGGAGGAAATGCAGACATGTAACTTGATGCTGCATGGGCCAAGGACAAATGTGGTTAGAAATTATCTCTCCTATTACATGTTGCTGGAGAAGATGCATGAGAGGTTTAGAAAAATTTTCAATGTACAAATCATGAAAAGTTTTATATGATTTATGTTGACTCTTGTAAAAAAGAAAATGAAAAGTAATACAATTTACTATAACGTAAGAAAAAAAGAAAAAGAAAAAAGAAAAGATAAAGCTAAAGCTAAAAGTGCAAGAAAGGGAGGGGGAAAGGGGGGAATAATAGAAAAAATATCCCCAAAAGTGGCTTCCGATATTCTTCACAGCATTTCTAAATTATATTACTAAATTATAGTTGTAGATTACAATTATATTTTAATCTCTGACTCTAAAATTACATAATAGTGCTCTTCTTTCTATTATCCTGTCTAATTATCAAAGCCAGAACTGACAAGTTCAATGAAATATTAATATTTCATGAATGCTGTGATGACAAAATTTGAAAAGTACCAGGAAACAATGAGACATTTGGAAATCCAGGTGTAGTAAAAGAGAGCGAAATTGTTGGTTACTATGGGATTCTTACATCAAAGAATCACATACTGTAATGCTTAACAGTTTTTCCTACAAGATAATCTGAGACTTGAACTTCCATAAACTTGGAAAGAAGAATTTTACTTAATTCAGCACTGATCAGTTTCCACCTTGAGTAGTGTGTCTTAATTCTGCACCACAGGAAGTTCTCAGAGTTGCCCAGGGAGGGATGACAAGCACGATCAGGGAACCCGGAATGAAATCTCATGAAAACAGATTGAAGGAATTCAGAATGCCTTAAGAAGGGGAGTGCTGTTATCAGACTGTCCAAAACTTCGTAATGATAAGAGAAGTTTTGATTGTGGAACCAGTTACTAAGGGAGCTGATGTTAAACTAAACGAAAGAGAGCTGATGGGCTCCCATTTGGAAGTGGGTGTTCAAGAAAGAGCTGGGCAACCATCTCTCAATGAAGCTCTAATTTGGATTCCTGTACTGAACAGGAGGTTGGATTTGATGATCTAAAATAACCTCTTCAAACCCTAATATTCCAATATATTGATAATATATTCAATATGATTAAAATATCATCCAGGGCAGAAGCTTGTGTCCTTATATTCTTACTCAGTTCCTTGACAGTATATGAGGAAATTGGGAGCAATGTTTTAGCTGGGATTCCAATATATCCCTAATAGTTATAGTTTACTATCTATAATATTGCAACATTTTGTATCCAGAATGTTTCTTTTATAGTACATTAAGGGTTTTTGGTACATTAAGAGAATTTTCAGATCATGGAGTTCCTTAAGATGTTATTAGTAATATTTAGAATGTTTCTAAATATTCTACACTGAAGTTATTAGTGTATAACTTTTTTCAGTTTTCTTCCCTGGAATTCATCTAGCTTACTAAAAATGGGTTTTTATCATCTGCATCTACATCTGATCATCATTCCCCTTAAGCTAGTGGCCTTGCAGAAAAGGCAATCTGCACAGTAAAAAAAAAAAAACACTTACGGATGAACAAAAAGATGGTAGTGGAAAATTGAAACAGCACAACACTATACTGACCATAGTGTACCTTGAGTCCAATTGCACATATTCTTGTTCATAAATATTAACCGTAGGAATTGGATATAAACATACAAAGGAAATGAACAAAAACAAGATTGTCCACAAACTAGCAATGCTTAATTTAACATCTCAAGTAGCAGGTGGTCTCACCATGGCTAGGAGCACAAATTTACCATGTGTACCAATTGCACCATTTCTGGCCATGGACGCTTTACTCACAGCAATCTATGCTGCAGGTTGGATTACTGCAACACACACTACTTGCCTTGAAGAACATTGTCCAGAATATGGTATCAAGGGGAGTTTGAGACAACCCACAACATCACTGTGTAACCTCTGGTCTGCAAGCTGTACTAGTTCCTACTAGGTTTCTAGATGCAATTTAAGGGCTATTACCTATATAATTCTACATGGCACAGGGCCAGGTATTTTTGCTCACTGTACCAGAACCAGCAAAGTTTGCATGCTTCAGATCCATCTTTTAAGACAATGCCATCTTGTGAGATCTAGGAATTGTGGCTTCTCTGTCATTGCCTGGATGACAGACCTGGATGTTCCCACAAACATTTTGGCTGGGTCAGTTGTTGTCTCAATGACTGAAAGTTTTTCTTTCGGCTCCAGGGATGTGGGATATTAGCATTTCTCTATATACAGTTTATACTCTGTTCTTTTGGTTTTAATTTTTTTTGTAAGCCAACTAGAGTCACTGTGGTGAGAGATGGACAGCTATATAAATTGTTGAATGGAGGAATGAACATCATAGATACCAGATAATTAGATCAGAAGCTCATTACCACTGGATCCTCAGAAATAATTAAAAGAAATAACAAATATGGCTATGAAAAAACTCAATTGGCACAATACACACAATTTTGACAAAATTAACTACAAGCATCTGGAAAAATCTGGCTGCATTTCTAGCTTTAAATCAACTTTCTAGCACTCAATGAAACAAATAGTAAATTTGTATAAAAGAGCTAGCGTACAAATCTGACAAGGGCTTTGGAAAATGCTGATGAGATGCCTCTGTAAAGGCCAGTTGCCCTTCCTTAGTCCAACTCCAAATGGCCACGGAGGGAGGTTTGCAGTGACTGGAGGGAAAGAGGTGAGCCCCAAATGGTCTAAAATGACTGACAGGAATTGGTCAGGGCCAGTCTCTGCCATGTCAGTCACCCAATGAAAACTCAAAGTGTGGCAAATTCTTTACTGGGATCATTGGAAAGAGGATTGACAATGGTCAATACTGTCATGCTTGCATTAAAAAAAATCTATGGCATGTCCACAGCTGGACTACTGCATCCAGTTCCTATCATATCACTGGAGAAAAGATACAAGGCAAGGGCAACTAAGGAGATGGGGAAAAGGCTAAAGCGCTAGAACAGAAAAAAGGAGAGAGAAAGAGAGAGAGAGAGAGAGATAACTGAGGTATAGAAAATAAGGCATTATATGACTTAGAAAATAGACATGAAAACGTTATTCTCCTTCTCTCAAAACCTTGGGAACATGGGTCAACTATATAGCTGAATGAAAATAAGTTATAGACAAAACCAAGCACTTCTTCACGCTATTCATGAACTATGGAATTCATTATTCTAAAATACATTGAGGGCTCCCAGCTTGGAAAACTTGAAAAAAGGAGTTGGAAAAAACCATGGCAGTCATGTCTATTGACAGCTATTAGCCTTGAGATTCTTAGTTACCTTCAGATTGGAGGCAGATTGCTTCAAGTACCAGTTACAGAAACGATGACAAGAAAGGGATATAACAGAACAAGAGAGTTGGAAGGGACCTTGGGGGCTATTCTAGTCCAACCCCCTGCTCAAGCAGTTGCATGAGAAACAAAATGGTGGATTAAGGTGGAGCTTGGCCTGATTTATACTGTTGTGGGTTTATATTTTTAATTCTAGAGTTACCGTTCCAAAATATTTTGAAAACATCAGGATGGATACGGCTGGTTTAGGATCTAGTTGATAAAAACTTAAATCATTATATTAAAAAATATTGTAAAAGTCTAGTGCAAGAAAACAACATAATTACCCCGTTTTCATACAGGACCCACATGCAAACCAATGTTAGGTTTGAGCCTAAATGTGATAGCGACTCGTGTAGAGCAGGCTGATTTGAGAGAAAATAAAACCAATGCCATTCCTGGAGAAAGCATTTTATTTATTAATACAAGAATAGAAATTCTGCAATAAATACAATCTAATAAATAACATCTGAAAATAAATAAATATTAATATAAACAAACTTAGAATAACAACCTGACAGGAGGAAGGAGAGGTCGGCAAAAATGGAGAGAAAGAATGGTGGATGGGGTCACATGTGGGAAATTTCTCCTTTGCTGGCGACAGTGTAAACCGCAGAGCTTCACACATCCTGTTTTATGAACGGTGTAATCAAGCAGTGGCCACTACAGCTGGCTTAGACAATTATCCTAAGGTTATGACTGTACATGTGATGAATGAATGAATGAATGAATGAGTGAGTGAATGAATGAATGATCAATCGTTCATTCACTGCAATAGTGAATGAATTAATGCTCTTATCTTTTCAGGGAGGGGAAAGAAACCTGAAAACCTATACATGTTTGTGCTAAACCAAGTCTCTCATCTCTGGTTCAGTTTGGGCATATGGAGAGATGCTTCTCATATAAGTGCCTGATCACTGAATTTCCTTGTTAAGCTTCTAATTGACACAGCCCCCTAAACAGAATCAGGAGAATACAGAGAAATCCAGCGGAAGTGAAGTTTAAGGCAACTGGTGCATCAGCGGTGGAGGCTGCAGCTGTTGGCTGCCCTGCAGCCAGGGCTTAATTGTTCTTCCTGGAGGTGGGATGGGAAACACTCTTCCTCTCCTTCTGGAAATTGAATGGCCCCTCTAGAACAGGAAGAGAGAGAGAGGGAGGGAGGGAGGAGGAGGAGGAAATATTAATTTTACACAAGGTGGAGAAGGAAGATATGTGAAGGAACAGGCTTGTATAGATGGGTATCTGCTCACCCAGAGGCACAGCTTAGTAGCAGAGAGCAATGCAGCACCAAAAAAGCAAGGGAGGAGGAAGAGGTGGAGGGCAATTTTGAGGAGGAGCTGGGAGAAGGCAGTGGATTTAGAGTCTTTCAGAAGTGCTAGTCCTTGAAAGGCAGGTCTGAATGATGTCAGTGAATGAGGTGAAGGCAGAAACAATGGCGACGGCAGGAATCAAAAGCCTCTGGTTTCCAGATGCAGCATAACAGCAGAAGGAGGCACCCTTTTGCGCAGTCGGTTGAAGTCTTTGGCTGAGCGCCACAGCCAGGTCTGTAGCTCTTTGAGCAGCCAGAAGTCATCCATCTTACGCAGGAAGTGGCTGGGTGGGGTAATCTCTAGAGGGGGCCCTGGAGTTGGGAGTGAATAACCCAGGGAAGCCATGATGCCTGCGATCGAGCCCAGCAGCCCTTGCAGGCTAGCCTGGAAGTGGGCGAGGCTGTGGCGCAGACTCGGCACTGCAGTTGGAGCTGTGCTATCCATGGTCCTCAGGTAGCAGAGCAGGTGGCTGTAGGCCTGGTAATTAGCCGCTAGCCGGGCATTGTCATTCAAGCTGTGCCATTCCTGAATGTCTACGGTGGCACTTGGCACAGCTTCTACCCCAATTATCCGGGGAGGGTCAAAGTCCGGCTCATTGAAAGGTGGCCCCAGGTAGTTGAGCTGAGGAGAAAAGACAAGAAAGTGTTAAACTCACTTGAACAGGAATACCAACTTTCCCAGGGCTTTCCACCCACCGTTTCTATATGAATGCCTCCCGTCTCTCTCTCTCTTACAGGCAAGACAGGGAGATATAAGTCTATGGGATCACAGGACATGTGTCCGCTTGCCCTTAACTATAAAACACGCAATCTCTTTTTCTGGTTGTGATCCCCCTAATGTAGCTTCATCTGATCTCCAGTCCACCAGTTGGAAAGCTGCCATTTTTCTTTAGCTGTTCTCATGTTAAAATAGTCCTGCTTATTCCAACAGCTTCAAGCTGTGCAAAAGCTGTCATGCCTTCCATGAGTTGGAAGGAAAACGGGTGGCTTGGTAGCGCCCAGGAATATAGATAAGAGAAATGGAATATAGATCAGTAGTGGGAGAAACTGGGAGAGTTTCTGCTAATGGAAGGATGGAGAAGCCTTTAGCTTGGTTGTGGGAAAGATGATTTGCAGTACAAGTAGTCCTGATAACCTCAATTGGGACCAGAATTTCAGTGGCTAAGCAAGGCAATTGTTAAGTGAGTTATGCCCAATTTTATAATCTTTTTGCTACAGTTTATGATTATAAGTCAAGGACTACCTGTGCACAGTGCTACATGCAAGAAGACATATTTCTGTATACTGTTGCCCAACTATGCCTGCTGATCAACCCATCCCTGGACCTGGGCAAAGTGTCCCTGGATCCACTGACTTGCACAGACCTCGCTATTACCTGTTGCACTTCCATGCTGCTATTAATTAGTTTCTATCATTGAAAGATCCTGGCTTCCCGGCTGATCATTCTGCTACAAACACAGGCACATGCTGACTTTATTCACACCTGCCTGCCTGCCTGCCTGCCCTGCTGGGCTGCGTTCCTGGGATTCCCCACCCCCTGCCAACAGTGGTGTCCCGCAGGCAGCAGGATTGCCCAGGCAGTGGGGTGGGTGAAGCACCAAGCGGAAGGGAGGTGTGTCAAACCCTGCGGGTGTGTGAAGAACCTGACAAGCTCAGGAGACAAATTAATTTCCTCTCCGTTGCCCGAGGGCAAGTAGAGGCTCCCTAAACAATTTTATAGCAGTAGCAGAGATCAGCTAACAGGCAGGCTGGGACGTGGCCATTACCATGAGACCAGCAGGAGAAAAGGGGGAAAGGAGAAAGAGGAATTCTGTTATATTTAAGAATAGGGGTTTCATAGGGGGAAAGAATAGGGAAGGAAACTTGGTGCTTTTGGAAGGTTTTTTGGAACATACAACGTTTAAGAAATGAAGTGATATGAGCCTGCATCTGTCAGGGGCTTTCCTTTTCCTAATAATTTCAGCTTTCACATATGGATAATGATCCAACTATTATTAATCTCATTCACTGATCCCAACTGTTCTCTCATTCCCTGCAAGACTGTGGGCTCAGACAGAGGGAGAAAGGCGTGTTTTGCAAACACACAAAAATGCTCAGATTTAAAATGTGTATGATTTAAACATTCCAAATTCTGCTTTACATTTCATCGTTTATTTGGGGTTTATTTAATGGGGAGGAGCATGTCTCAGGAAAAGGCAGGTACTTTTTAACACTTAATGAAGCCCATGGTTACCACAGACTCCATTCCTTGCATGTCCCACAAGCCAAGAAGACCAAGGAAAGGCCATGATAAGAGATCTGATGCACTTAAACCACACGGTCACAGCCTCTAAAAGGCTTGTGTGGGTAAGGCTTCCTTGTGTTACCAGTCAACATCCTGACCAGCTTTCTCTATCCATCCCTTCTATGTCAGCCTTTGGAAGTAGCACTTCTACAGAAATCACTTAAGGAAAAGTTTGTAACATCTTTTCAAAAGCTGCCAGCAGGATGGCCTGCCCAATTGTTTTCCTTCCCTGTCAGGTTCAGAGCAAAGCTCTGGTGACTATGGGGCACTTTGCCTAGCTATCTTTGTGTTGTTTTGCTTTGTTTTTCCCTTTTCTTTGGTTGCCAACCATAAAGCATTGTGAATGCTGACCTACTTAAGATCGCCTGTGGGCGGTTCCCCTTACTCAAGGTATCAACCCAACTTCCTTGTCCATTAGGCTCATCACTTTGCCACTCTCTGAGTTCCTCATTTGTATTAACCTCCTGAATTTGCTCTCTTAGTTAATTTTTTTCTTCCATAATGAGAAGAATGGTAGTACTAGCACAAGTCAAGTTCAGGTCACTTCAGTAGATGGGCTGTAGGCATTGGCTTGTGCTCCCCAATTCCACAGGAAAGCTCAGGAAAAATAGTGCTGTTTTTCTTGGCAGGTAATGCAATGAGCAATATATTTATTTATTTATTTGGATTTATACCCCACCTCATTTCCCCGGTCAAGGGAAACTTGAGGCGGCTTATATAGCCTTTCTATAGGTCTGATTTTCCAGTTGCTGCACTTATTGGGCTCAGCAATCTCCTTCATATTGCAACAGTGCCGTTCCTTATCTTCATTTCATTTACCCTTACCTCTTCTGTTTCATTTTCAGGTTGGTTTCTTATTAATCATCCTTTCCCAACCCGATAGTCTCCAGATGGTTTGAATGGAAGTCCCATTAGCCCCTAGCTGACTTATGAGGGGATATTTATTATTACATTTATATTGCCATCGATTCACTAAAGAGTCTGACCCTTAGAATCACAGTCCCAAAGGTTTGGAAACTACCAGGTTTCAGGAAACTATTTTTACTTTGCTTTACTGAAATCTTAATTGGCTTGGCCTAAGTTATTTCTAGAGGCCTGGATGGGAGATAGTCTATTATGGTGTTGACCTTTATTGCTCTAATGGCATGGGATTGGCTTATTTGAGGGAACACCTTTCTCCAATTGCATTTACTATTCCCACCAGATCTCATAAAATAAGCATGTTACAGGTTCTAATGTCCTGAGACCTACAATTTGGCAGGCCCTAGATCAGGGCTGTCAAACTCGCAGCCCGTGGGTCAGATGCGTCACCTACTGGCCATGCCCATGTCCGGTTTATTGAAGGGAGAAAAAGTCACATGATGGCACCATGACATGAGTTTAACACCCTGCCCTAGATGGTGCATCTTTTTTTGCTGTAGCACCCATAATGTGGATTTCATCACTTCTCAACTTCTGAGGTCCCTCAGGATGAACCAGTGAGGTGGGTCCCTTATAATTAATATTCTTCCATTTATTATTCTCTTTTCCTATTGTAATTTGCTTTTATAATTTTTAATTACCGTATTTTTCAGAGTATAAGATGCACTTTTTTCCTCCCCAAAAGAGAGTGAAAATCTGGGTGAGTCTTATACTCTCAATATTGAGTATAGGAGGCTGAAAATGTGAGGTACGGAGTCCTCAGGAGGCCAAAAAATGGGCCGTTTTTGCTCAGTTTTTTGGCCTCCTGGGTCATCTGCATGCCCTGGGAACTCACTCCCCCCGCCCCCCCAGAAGCATTCTAGAGGTCAAAAACAGCCTGATTTTTGGCCCAAAATGAGCCATTTTCATCCAGTTTTTTGCCTCTGGGGGTGTGGGGGGGGGGAGTGAACAGCAGGGCATGCAGATGCCCCAGGAGGCCACCTCTCCCACCTCCAGAAGATAGACACAGAGAGAGACAGACAGACACAGGGGGAGAGAGAGAGAGAGAGAGAGAGAGTAATAGACAGAAACAGAGAGAGAGAGGAAAGAAAGAAAGAAAGAAAGAAGGAAGGAAGGAAGGAAGGAAGGAAGGAAGGAAGGTGGGAAAGAAAGAAAGAAAGAGAGAGAGAGAGAGAGAGAGAGAGAGAGAGAGAGAGAGAGAGAGACAGTATGGCACAAATGAGAGCATGAATGAAAGCAAGTGAATCACCAATTTTTTTTTTCTTGTTTTGGTCCCCAAAAACTAATGTGCGCCTTATATTCCAGTGCGTCTTATACTCCAAAAAATCCGGTATTTTAATAATTATTATATAATTATTATTTTTTTACAAATTTATACAGATTATTGTATGCTGCCCAGAGTCATTTTCCATGGCATGACCAGCCATACAAATTTAGTTAATACATTTTTAAAAAATAGTTTATAAATAGGCAAGTTTGAGAGACTAAGTTCAACATGAAGCCAAATATGCATTGCAAGTGAGAACCAACTTTTATTGCCATATCTTTATTGATACAATTTCACTCATTGAAAATAAGTGTCAACTGAAATATGGCTTTCTGTGAATCTAATGTAACAAGTTTCATACCTGTTTTCATGTGAATTTGGAAAATTGTGTATGTCTATATGCACAGCTATATATTTTGAAGACACTCAGAACTTTTATGTACCATGTGGACAACATGGGAATGCACCATTAGCTGGGATTGGCAAAGTAAATTCCAATATTGATCATATTATGCCTATAATATAGGATCAGTATACCAATACTAATCCAATGTATGGTATCTTTCTCCCTTCTAGTTGCTATAATGATAAATAACTGTACTTTTGATATTATAGTATCAATATTTAATTGGGGATAGTTTTATCAACAAATGACACATATCATCTCAGATTTTATCAGAATGTAGTTTTTCAACCCCTGCACTGACAGGGAAAGAGGAAAAGATCAACACCATGGTTTTGACATCTCTCTCTCTCGCTCTATCATCTATCTATCTATCTATCTATCTATTCTATCTATTCTATCTTTATCTCTGTATGTATGTATATTTATATATATATATAAATGTTGGAAACCAACACAAATATGTGCACAGTGGAAGCCCAGAGAATTGGCTTTAGGTTAAATTTGCTTCTGTTGATCAGCTTCTTCCATCTTATTATTACCAAAATCTGCTTATTTCTGGGAGAGAAATTCTCATTAAATGAGCACATCAAGCAAACTCAGTGAATGGACACAAGTTGCTGTATAATGGCACAATTCTTTAGTTTTCTAGACTGTGAAAATCTGACCTTCTTGATCCGCCTCCTTAAAAAAATATTTCTGGAATGTTGATATACTAGAAAACATGGCTCCTGCATTTTCCATGGACCAAACCAAGCAAATTCCTGATCTGATAGCATTTGATGCTCAGAGTCAGGGAAAGCTGCCAAGGGGTAGGGCCTGAAATGCCAGGTAGGCCAGAGAGCAGGGATGCCACGCAAGCTGATGAGGGGCTACCCCCACTTTCTGCACTGTCGGGCGTTTCCCTGGCAAGTTCTGACAGACGAGGCCTCACCTCACCCCAGCGGGAGATCCACAACAGATTGTAAACAGGGAGACTCCACCGGTGCCTGAAGGCAGGGAGGAGAAAAGATGTCAGATATTCTGCCAAGTGAGAGCCATAGCTGTGGAGAGAGAACAGTATTTCAGCTATTCACCAGGTAGGAGGAAATTTTAGGTGGGAGCACAAAGTGTCGCAGGCACAAAATTTCCATATCCCTAAATCCCTTTTCAAATAATGTGAAGAATCAGTCTGTTGCCTTTTAACATCCTTGTCTTGCAATGGGGTTTCAGGATTCAGTATCTGGTTGTATAATCTTTCCCTTCTTATGCACCAGTCTTATTCATAATTTTATGATGCCCCAAATGACACTGTTTTCTGTTTAAAGCACTTATATCTTTCCCTACCACTTCTTGCATAATTTTAATTTCCAGAATTAAAAAAAAAAGAACTGGCTGAGTCCTATGGAAAGGTGACAAGATGAACCCTCCAAGCAGAAGTGACCTGGGGTGCACTGAGCCCACATGCCAAGAATACACATGGAGAAGCCTGGCCTTCCTTTGTTGCAGAGATATCCAAATGGAGAGAAACAGGGAGGCAGAATTTTCCAAGGAGGCCAGTTGGGCAGGAAAAAAACATGGAGATGGTTCAAGGAAAAGGGAAGGAAGCAAGAACTAGGCAGCTGCTCAGCTCAGCTGCTTCCATTCTCCCAAAGCATCTACACTCACATAAGTGGCCGCAAGCGTGTGCAGCTGGTGTTCCAGATAGCGAGTAAGGTCGTACATCTGCTGGATGGACTGTCTGGTGGTCACTTGGTCCGTGCGGTTCAGTGCAGGCACCCCAGGCAGGTTCCAAAGCGTGGCACACAGGAAGGCAAGGATCCCCCACGAATCTCCTGCAGGGAGCACACTTGTAAGGAGCTGTGGGCAAAGGGAGCACTGTGACCGGGGGAGCAAAGCCTGCATTCCCCATCCCTCCTTCCCCCACACCCCACCACTCCCTAGAGAAATTATAGGAGAAAAGGACTTGTCTTGTTCACTCCCACTGAATATATTTCCCACAAACCCATTACACAAATCAAATCTACATGCATGGCTCAGACCCTGGGAACAGATAGCTCTTTTAGCTTGGAGTGATGAGTGATTCAGGATATTCCGATGCTGAGGGTGGTGGTGGTGGTGGGGGGGAGAGTTCACCAGAAAACCCTTTTGTCAAGCAATCCTTATTCCCCATCAACCCTATTTCTTCCATCCTTCTTTCATACAAGCAAAATGGCTGCATGTATTCTTGTACTAATCTGACATGTCAGCAGAATTTTTTTCTATTTTTTTCCCACAGGAAAAGTTTCCCATAGCAACAGTTAAAAGCAATCAAGGCCAATTAAGACTTCCCCAGATGCAAATAGCAACTTTAGAAGATGTGTGCCTGCATGTGTAGGTTGCAGTAGGGCCAGGAGAAGAAAAATCCCTAGTACTATTTGCATGAAACCAAGATAGCTGTTTTCATTATACAACATGTTACTTGGATTCACCTCAAGTCCAATCCAGTGTAGCCTAAAGGTTACCAAGATTGTTCTAGGATGAAAAGATTCTTACATAATGTCTTTTCTTTCCTTTTTCTCTTTTGGAAATTCCTATTCTTCTTTCCTGCCCATATAATGCTAATGGGTTCTGGAGATTTTCAGGTCTCTCTGGAAATATGTATGTATATCAATTTTGACTCCTGGCAATTGCCAGGACTAGTCCCTGCAGTTTTCTTGGCAACATTTTTTGGAAATGGTTTGCCATGGCCTCATTCCTAGGGTATACAGAGAGAGACTGGCCTAAGATCCCCTAGCTGATTGCATGCCTAAAGTAGAATTAGAACTCATGCTCTCCTGGTTTCTAGCCTGGTGCCTTAGCCATTATACCAAACTGATCCTCTTATTGTTAAGAAGAACAATGTCTCCTTAAGGATCCCTTCCAAATTCCCAGTGAATGTTCAAAGCTGAGGCAAAGGCTTATTTTCAGCAAGGCATAATTTTAAGTGATCTAATATTTGACAGGATACAACAGACTAGTCAGATATTTTGTGTAAGTGATTTGGGTTCATTAATATACATTAAACATTGTATGTTTTATAGATAATGAATGACTTTTTTGAAATACATTCATCATATACCTTAAACTATGGGTCCCCAACTCCAGGGCCCACCAGGAACTGGACCACGCAAGCAACAGAAGTCCCATCCACACATGTGCAGGATGCCTGCAGTGTGTGAAACCATCTCACATGCACGTGCGCACGCACGCGCGCACACACACACACACACTCCACAGAAAAAACGCTCTCCACGGAACCGGTCCCTAATTCCCAAAAGGTTGGGGGCCGCTGCCTTAAACTACAGTTTTACTGACAAATATTTAACTATTTGGCTGAAATAATGCTCTTAGCCCAAAAGAGAAACCCTATTTCCTAAGTTTATTAGCACACCATAAATGATGTAATTTA
Source organism: Boaedon fuliginosus (assembly GCA_027560395.1). Taxonomy (NCBI): domain Eukaryota; kingdom Metazoa; phylum Chordata; class Lepidosauria; order Squamata; family Lamprophiidae; genus Boaedon; species Boaedon fuliginosus. Next base: position 320,049 of record JANHGC010005802.1, on the reverse strand, counting down.
AAAAAATAAAACTTAGCATTTTGAGAGTGAAATTTTGGATGCTAATAGGAAAGATAAATACAGCCAAAAAGCTCTAAGTAATACGAAACATTATATGGAAGACTAAGGCACATTCCTGCATTGTTAGGAATGCCACAAAAATTATTCTTTGTTTAGCTTGCTTGGTGTTTCCGTTTTCCTGTCGGAGACATAAATATCTACAATATATCTTTATTTCCAGACCAAGGATAGGAATATGGTTATGCCTGTAAAACTGCCATAAAAATCTAGCGCATTACTCATGCCAATGCCTCCCACTTGGGTGATTCACCTACGAAGAACGCAGCCCGCCCCGGCCACTCGCGCTTCATTAAAGACTATCCCGTGGCATTTTTCAGGGTACACCACACCCAAGCCTAGCCCAGCCTCACTGATTCCATCTTACTTCAGTCCTTCCACTGTTCTTCTGCCCACCAGGGATAGCAGCACCCACCCACTCTCTCTCCCATGTAACCCAGAGATTTCCTTGCCTTTTATATAAATTGTATACGAATCTGTATCACTTTCCTTTTGTAAATTTGAAGGGGGTGGGGGTGGGGTGTCTTAACAAAAGGAGTTTAAAGAATATTTTTAGTCCCAAATGGATGTCAGGTTTAGAGTATCTCCTGCCTGATCTTTATAATTCTTTCTAAAGAGAATGAAGAAGGCTTTGGAAGGCCCTTGCTGTGGCATCATGAGAAATTCTGCTTCATCACCAATGACATTTGCCAAGGAAATATTCAGTGTCCCACCCTTGTCCTCATTCTGGGAAGTTCCACATAGCTGCTAGGCCCTCAGAGACATGGTCAAAACGATTGCCCTTGTAGTGATTGTATTCATCACTACTGCCTAAGAAATGGCAGTGGTCAACAACCAGCATCTTAAGGTAGGGGAAAAATAGTAACAGACTATTCTATACTAGGGAGTTTCCAGATGGCCCACCCCCATGGTTTATCCTTTCAACTGCTCAAATGCATTCGTTGCCATTCACTTTGTGCCATGATAGAGCTGGAAGTTAATTTGATTTATTTGATTTATTTGATTTAGTATTTGATTTATATGATTTATATCCCGCCTCTCTTCCCCCAGCGGGGAACTCGAGGCGGCGTACAACAACAATAAAACGTGCCCTATACAATAAAAACAAACTC
>JANHGC010005802.1:306814-318780 GCA_027560395.1 Boaedon fuliginosus | reverse complement strand
CACTCCCCAAGCAGTTACAGAGTTAGCTTATTGCCCCCACAATCTGGGTCCTCATTTCACCGACCTTGAGAAGGATGAAAGGCTGAGTTGACCTTGAGCCTGGTGGGATTTGATCTGACAACCTGCTGAACAAGTCAGAACACTGCTGAACACTGCAGTGCTGCATTTAACCACTGCGCCACCAAGGCTCTCTTTAGTTACTCAGCCTGATTGTCTTTTGCTCTTCTTTTTTAGACAAATGAGAGTCTTTTTTTTCTCAAATGACTCTATGACATCCACTATTTCTACCACTACCTATGCATAAGACCAGCCATACTATTCATTAATCATTATTCTTTCTTCTTCACTCCTTACATTTCCCAAAAACACACATTTAGTGGAAGGCAACTTAGGTGTTCCAGGTTTAGAGCAGAGTTTTCTCCTTTCTTCTGACACAGCTTTGGTCATGGATGCAATCTAGAACATTTCATCAGTGATGGGACCGATGACATGGCCTCGCTCAGATCTGCCCAGCTTCAATTGAGGCTTCAGTTTCTGCATCCAGGTCCCGCCCCTCTGCTCAGGGATCTCTTTCCACCAGACCAGGGGTCGGCAACCTTAAACACGCAAAGAGCCATTTGGACCTGTTTCCCACAAAAAAGAAAACACTGGGAGCCACAAAACCCTTCCCGTGCCGGACTATTTCCTGAGCGGCCACAAAACTAGCATATATATTTGAATTAAAGATTCTGTTTTCTTCTGAAACTTTTCTTTTCTTGGACTTATCCATGGTTAGCCTACCGGGGGTCAAAAAGCTCAATAAATCACGTGCCGGCGAGTGTCGCACATTGGCAGTTGTGATGCATATTTTAAGAGACGGAGCCACAGCAGAGGGATGAAAGAGCCACATGCGGCTCCAGAGCTACGGGTTGCTGACCCCTGCACCAGACCATTTTGGCTTAGGGTACAAGAGAGGCTGGTCACCTGGTTTTCATAAGAGTCCTCTGCCCATATAGGGCTGACTAGCACTTGTCAAAATGTTTGCTGGGTCTTAATGTCAAGGTGCTTTTTAAAAACAACACTAGACTTGTTTCTTTTTCCTTGCTAAAAAAATGACTTCACTGCTCTTTTGAAAGTATGATAGTCCTTTGCTACGCAGGAAGTCAGTTTAAATAGGAAAGAGAGCCTGGTTGTGCCGGATGTTTGTTCCTGATTCTGGTATCAATGAGTGCATTACAGGCTTTTTGTTTATTTTTGTGTATTTATTAGATTTTTATTGCACCTTATTTTTATAAATAATGTAACTTGGCAAACATACATACATAATGCTCCTTCCCCCTCCTGTTTTCCTCACAACAATCCTGTGGGGTGAGTTGGGTTGAGAGAGACTGGTCTAAGGCACGAGTGTCAAACTTGCGGCATCAAATTGCCATCATGTGACATATTGTGGCATGTTTTTCCCTTTGCAGAGCTGGGGTGGGTTTGGTCTGCACATGACACATCCAGCCCACGGGCCACCAGTTTGATACCCCTGATCTAAGGTCACTGAGCTAGCTTTCATGCTTAGGAGAGGACCAGAACTCAGTCTCCTGGTTTCCAGGCCAGCATGTTAACCACCACCAAAATGGCTTTCAAAGGTTTTCCACAATATCTGCAGTTTCACATGACCATCCTTTTTTTTTTTAACTGTTTCTATTATTTGGGAAAGGAGTATAATCCCATTTTGCCTTTTCCCACTACCTTTTGCTGACCCACAGCCAGCTATTGTGGTGGTTCTGGCAATGGCCACTAATTGCCAGCATTGCCATTCTCTTGCGGCACTAACCAAGGATTCATTGATTATCCAGGTCTCCTTCCCATTCCATTTACTCTCCCTCACATCTGCCCCACCACATCCTAGCAGATGATGCCTTAGTGAGTGAGAGGAGAAACAAAGTCATCACCAACTGATTTCCTTACCTAGTCCATTCTAAAATGATTAGGCCAGTGCTCCTTGCAACCACTGAAGAGCTGGAGGCATGAACTTCATGGCCATGAAGAAGACTCTTTAAAATAATATGGGAATCAAGTACAGCCTTAGGGGTTTCCCATGGCATAGCTCAAGATTATTGATTTAATTGCTAATGTCTGTAGGAAGCTGCAATGAACACATGATACTTGGGCTGACCAAATAAGACAACTGAATGTAGAACATTGTGAAATGGTATTTCTGCAATGCAATGTCTCATAGTGAAACATTTCATATACATCATCAGATGCCGTCTCCAAATTCTTAATGTAATGGAGAAACTATTTTTCCTAAACAATGCATTAGCAAGCTGACACTGTATCTCATTGTTTAAATAAAGATTACAGTAGCTTTTTCACAATAACACGTAATTGTACAATTTGCCATTGCAACAATAATCTCTTATAGGAAGCAGAAATAAGACCACTAGCTCAAACTCAGCCCTTTAAGTACTATGTGAGCTTTAATCAACGCAAAAACATACACACAACATGTAAGAAACTGGAAACAAAATTCCATTCTCTCTTAAAATTCACTTGCAAGTTGTACAACATTTCAGGTTCATTTTCTAGAATAAGGTTAGAGAACTGGGGCCTTCCAGATGTTTGGAATATAATTCCCCCAGTCCATTGATACTGTACTGACCAGGCCTGTGTCAAAACATCTGGAGGATACCATTTTGTCTATCCCTAGGTGAACTAATAGTCCGTTTCAATATACAAATCCCTCTTTTGTTCACAGTAAGGCTGCACTCAAAGTTTTTCAAATGGATTCAGTGAGAATTTGGTGGGGTTTTGTGAGAGTAAGTTAAAAAAAAAAGTTCACTTGAATGCAGCCAATTTTCTATCATTAGAGATTTGCCTCTTAATTAGAGATTCTGGGAATTTTTTTCAAGGTAATTAACAGGTTCCAAGGCCAGAAAAAATTTGAAAAATCCTGCCTCTCGTTTAGGTAATATGTTTCTTCCTATTTCAGTATTGTCTTTGTATTTCTCCTACTTTAGATCTCGACATCTTTTTAAAACCTGCACTAACTGGATCCACACAATCAGTTTTGAGCATTTGTTGAAAAATATAGACGCTTGTTAGAATTTACCAAAATCAATAGCTAACCACCACCACCACCACCCCAAAAAAATGAACTGCATGTATTTTTCACACCTTCAGTTTAGGAACAACTCCATAACTATTTTATTTAGTTTATATCCATTCTGACAGAAAGCACAAGTCCTTTCTTTCTTATAAAATTAGTTTCTAAAATTGACTATGAACTAGGACTTGATTTCTTTGGGGAAAATATATGGAATTTCTTTGAAGAAAATAGATACACATTTGTGTCTGTGTGTATGCACACCCTTATGTATAGTAGAAAAGCAGATTCAAGGTTTCACAGGAAACAGCTACAAGGAAGAAAAATAGCTTGTTTAAAACAAGAGGTTGTTTCCCCAGCACTCCTCAGCATTAGACATTCACATCAAAATCTGCCTTAAGCAACTAGGCAAATGTATTGTTGCATTGCAAGGCTGTGAAAATGCCTTGGTGGGTTTTCAGTCCAAATATTCCTTTTATGTTGAAGGATAACTTTGGGTGGGGTGGAAAAGGGGTGAATCCGAAACTAGTGTCTGATGTTGACTTGCTGCTAATGATGAATCACCAGAAAACTTCTTCCCCTGATGCCTGGAACATTTTTGCAGCTTTAACAGAATTGGGTGTCTTAAAAAATGGTGCTGTTCAATGCAAGAAGATTCAGCAAGAGGAAGAGAGGGGTGGGTGGGATGAACAATAATAGTAGTCTTGGGTGTAATTCCAAAAGATTTGTAGCACCACTTGAGCACCATTAGCATTGACGAAATCAGTATCAGTCAACTGCAAAAGTCAGCTTTACTTGGAACAGCTTATATCCTGCAACAATACCTTTAATACTCTTAAACAACCATATCTGCCTATCCTAGATACTTGGGAAGGACTCGATAAGTGGATAAAAATTCCGAATTTAGCCTAAACATCTGACTGATTGTGAGACTAACAATAATAATGTATCATCATCCTGAGATGAAATCTTTTTAATATTATTAAACATCTGTCTATCCCAGGTCCTTGGGAAGGATTCAATAGGTGGACAAAAATGCCGCCTCGAGTTCCCTTCGGGTGAAGAGAGGCGGGGTATAAATTTAATAAATTATTATTATTATTAAAAATGCTTAATTCAGTCTAAATATCTGGGTGATTGCGTGACCAGCCAGAATAATATTAATTGAGGAAGCAGCCACCTGAATCATACGGGGTGGAGCAACAATGATAGCTCAACCACTATTTGATTTACAAGCATGTATGAGCTCTTCCTCCTGGCCACCCACATTAAAGGGCTTTCCCCCAGGGCTGGGAGTGTCAAAAAAGATGATGGTTGGCATGCACTGCAGGTCCTTATTGCTTAGCCCTGTTCTGCTTCAATAACCAAGCCAGGGAGGGGTGCTGCTTTAGAGATTAAGACAAGCCAAGCAAGGAAAGTAGCTGGTGGATCCCCCCTTGGGTTTCTTCTCCCACCAAAGATCAATCCTAAACCAAAGGGAAGAGCCATCACCAATCTCCTTTAACATAGGAGGTGGGTGGGGCTGAGGAGGAGGAAATGTCTTTGGGCTTCCCCACAATTGTTGAATTAAATTGCTTTCCACCTACCCTCCAGTTGACTGAAAAGTCTGAGAACTGGAATGGGCGAGTTCTATGGTCCTGAGGTTGAAATACAAGGATTCTCTATACAGAATCTATACTCGGCAGTAGGAAGAAAACTAAACTCATGTAGTTGAAGGTACAAAACCATGCAGATACCGGTCATTGATTTCTGCAATTTACAAAAAATATTTTCAGTAGATATTCTTCCATGGAGGTCCTTTAAAAAGTACTTCATTTTTGTTCATAATATTATTATTATTATTTATTATTTATTATATTTATACCCCACCTCATTTCCTCGGTCAATGTAATACAAGTTACATTGACCTTTTCTCCCATAAAAACCCCATGATCTTGGAGTATAAGTAATCTTGCAACATGATCCCGCATTTAACTGACCGTTTTCATATTATTGTTACAAAATGCATAGAATTGTATAACCATATTTTTATAATATAGATAAATAATTTATATGAACATTCAAGATCTTTTGCTTATCATTCATCATAATGTACTATATCAAAACTTCTAAATTGGATGTGCATTTGTCCTGTAATTTCCTTTTCTTTTCTCAGTAAGAAACATTTTTTACTAATATTTAAATGGCTAACAAAATTTCTAACATATTTCAGATGTTCTAAAATATCTGAAATTTCCAAGCAAATTTTCCCAGAATTTCATTCATGCCTTATCTTGTTTTTAAATGTTGGAAAACTGTTTGTTTCAGTATTTTGTAATATATGTGCTAATGGTATGAATTACTGAGCCATTTTTGTAGGATAACTGCAAAAAGTATAACTGTTGCATTTAAGTAATCTTAATTATTAAGTTTTTAGGAATCAACTTAATTTTTAGCCATCCAGATAAAATACATTTTAGAGCACAGGAACATTTAATACACTAAAGTTTTCTCCCTTTCCCTGAGCTATAAGTTGCCAAGAAATAGAGAGGTCAGGCTCCACACACAGATGCCGTGATACATTTGGTGAACGTATGTGGTGTGTTACATCGCTACCTGTATTCATTAGCTGGCCCAGATCTGTTTTAGATAAATAGATTCCAAAGTCAAATTTTAAAAAGGGGGAGGAGGTGGAAGAGGCCTAGCCTATGAGGAGCAACATGAAGGGTTAATATAAAGCAGTTGTAAGTTAAATGAAATTAGTATAGAAATTGTTTTCTATAACCCACACCCACCCTGTAAAATATGTTAAACCTGCTTGATCTTTCCTTTTCCCTCACTTTAACATCTTCTTGGCTTTCACAAAAACCTCCGGAGACTGAAGGTGGGAACAATTAGCAATAAAGATTGGAAGTCTTGATTCACAAGGCCCATATAACTGTGAGACAGATGTTGAATTATTAACCTGAGCTGCAGATTTCTTAGTCTGTTCTACACTGGCAAAGGACAAATGCCAAAGACTACATCGCAACTCATGTTAGGTGTGTTTTGCAAGGGAAAAAAAATATGCACTTGATTTTTCTGGCATTTTTCTTTTTTGTTGTTGTTGTTGCTGCTGAGAAATGAGCCATTGCAAAGAGCTTTTAAGAAGCAACACACCCCTTTGCAAACATGTTGCAGAAGGAAAACTGTTTCCTCAAACATACCAATCCTCTGTGGGAAATGCTACACCCCTGAGAATGCCATTGCGTCTGCAATAAAGTAGGAAAGGTGTGTTTGGGTTTGCTTAGCAACCTGAAATCACAAACCATCAAACAACAGTAACTGTTTGTGATTATCAGTAAGATTTGCCAGGGAAGCCCACATTGAATCTCTGTCAATTTGGCAGTTCAGAGACTCACATGACTGTATCTGCTCACACTTTAATTAAAAGCTGCATCTACAGAGCTGGTATCAAAAGCAACATCTGCTGAGCTATGGGACATAATAAGAAATAGAATGATGATTGCATTTTTTTAAAGAATTGGTAATATTTCCTGTCAAGATGTAGTCATGCAGTTTTATCTTGGAGAAGATGCCATAGCCAGGGAACCCATTTAGTTATAATTATATGATTATTTATATCTTTGTCAATCTATAGTGCAGAGTATATATGATCCCATACCATTTTACCATCAGTCAAAACATGTGTACTATATTTTTTTTTACCCCTCACAAATTTGTTTTCTCTGAATAATGCATGAAGATTACATAAAACGCAGAACTAACTAAAAGTCCAAATTCATGTTAGCTGAACCAAATTCATGAATGCAGAAATATAGTATATATTTATATAGTATGTATGTACTGGTAAAATCCAGAATCTGTCATCTTGATTAAGCTTGCCATTGTTTCTTTGTAGGATTAAAGTTGGCTCCATCTTTCATTATTCTTGAACCCCCCCAAAACAGTATTGTCTACCACTTCTACTTTTCCATAGTCAATTGTATATTCACTAAGCATACTGGCTAGCACTGCCTTATCTTCTTAAAATTAACTATTGGCCACAGTTGGATTTCCTAATGAGATTTTTAAAAATCTTCTACAGTATCAATTTACCTAATAAATAATATTACTTATAGCAGATAGTGGCAATAGCCAAATTTTGAACTGTGACTATAAAAACAAGGTATTTTCTAATAAATTAATAATGTTTGAGTTTTTAAATGTATTATAGTTTCTATTACTTTATCTATTAAATTGTTTTATTTTCTATCAAGTTCTATTGAACTTTTAATTATATTTGTATTTTGCTACTTAAGTCTTTTGGCTGTAAAAAAATATTATTAGCAGGAATAGTATTTTTACCATCTAAATATCTCAATTTCCACCTTCCTCACATCTGATTCCAGCTGTCATCTCTGCCAATATTGCCATGTTTGTTGTTTCAATTAAGCAGATATGGGCTCAACATACATCTCTATCTTGCTCTCTTCTCTATTTTGAATTCCATTTCCTAAGATTCAGTTTTTACAATTGCTGCGTCTTCATGGTAAAGAGTACTATAAAGAATAATCAGGTATTTTGGCATGCCCAATTAACTGCAGTATGTTCCATATGTTCTAGATCTAAACAATCATATGTGTTGCTGTAATCAATAAAGCAAGGGTAAACTTCTGGCTTAACTTGCTTGCTCCAGTATCTATTGTATGTTAGTAACTGATAACCCATCTCTCTTTGAACTGCCTTTTCTAAAACTTGCCCGTTCATCTCTTTCTTTGTACACTTCTGTGTAAGGTCTTAACTTAAGTAAAGTTTTGTTTGCAAGTAGAAGTTAGTGGAATTGTTCAGTATTCTGCATGTTCTTTCACTGCTCTACTTCAGTACACACACACACACACACACACACACACACACACTTTACAAAAAGCCAGCCGTGTTTGATATTTTTTGACATAAAACTGTTAGCATCTTAATTGCTCCACCTTCTTCAGCTTTAAACTAGGTAGGAGGTACTTCATTCGGGCCTGGAACTGTCTTATTTTATAGATGTGGTAGAATGACTCTGCATTCCTCACCCATGTGTCTCTGTATATAATGAAACTCCCTTCTATTCTCTGGGCTTTTAAGATGGTCCTCAAACATTTCTTTTGGAAGAACAGAAAGAGTTACATGGAAAGTCACTTGGAATTCTTCAATGGATGGTAGGAAGAAACAATTAGGGAAGAAGCACAATAGCCTTAGATTAATTTCTACATGTACAGGGTAGAGCACATGAAGAACAATTGCTGGTATTGGGAAATGTTAGGAATAGAAGCTTAAGTACATCTCTGGGCTGGTCCAGAAGAGTTCAATGTATTAGTTTTTACTAGAGCTGTGTATGTTTTAATACTTCAGAGACTGCACATTAGACTCCTGCTAATGGGCTTTTTCAGGTTTTTATACAAACCTGAAAATAAGATCCCATCACTTTAAGGAGACAACAAGTTTAAATTCAAGCGACACTTAAAAAGTGCCTTTTTTTCCCAGGCTCCTGAAAGAGGCTGAAAAAAGTCATCTTGCTTTAACAAATAGCAGAGGTGTTGTGCTCAAAAAAGGTTGAAGCCTTTATTGCAGATCATTTTCCCTGCTTTTTATCATCTCATGGTAAATGGAAGGAGGTTCCTTATCTGATCGTGCCTGTCTATAGCAGCCTGAGCAGTACTGGTATGGAAAGTGACTTCTGCATATGTGTTCATAAATTGAACATCTGGTACCCATCACAGTGGCAGCCATGATCAAACTCAATAATTCTAAAATTTAGCCCCCTAGCACTAAACAGCAGAAGAAACCACTTCTTAGTAGCGGGTGGGAATGAGAGATAAGTAATATACAGAGCAGTAATCCCAGGTCTATAAACAATTACACTGCTATGTTCAGTGCTATGTAAATATGATTAAATACTCATCAAATCTGAAAAATAGTCCTATACTCCTTACTCTAATTGTTCAGCAGGCTCTAAACATTTCGACTGCAATTTCTACTTTATTTCTTTTGTACCACTTCCATTCCCAACACCCTTTTGCTACAGAGTGGGAAAGCAGAAACACTTACAGAGAACCAACGTGAAATTTCCAAAATCTTATTTACATACCCAGCACTAAGGTTATAATTCAGTGTAACATTTGGAGATTTCCAAGATGCCACATTATGTTTTAGTCTCTCACTTTTCCTTACATTTATTTATTTTATATGTTAAATCATAATTGTATTACCGGTATTTCATAACAAGTATTATAATTTATTTATTAAAATGAACGTATGTGTCAAACAATTGGCAACTGGTGCAGAATTGCTTTGTTGTAAATAAAACTTAAAAATAAACAAAAGACATAAAAAAAATAGGGTTTAATTGCTCACTGTCCAGAAGAAGTAGCAATTCTGGTAAAAACCAAGGGACAGGAATCCTACATTTGAAGCTTCTTGCCTTCAGGTTGTGATTGGTGAGGACAGGGTGAGCAAATGGGCATCTTTAACGTGACTTTTATTGGTCATTATTTTTTTCCTTGGGGAAAACAATAACTTATTCCTTTGCCCCATTATCTTTTGGAGTTAAACTGAAATCTTTGCACTTTTTTATAGTCTTAATTAGGCCCTATTTAACATTCAAACTATACCGCACCAACAACATATAGTATTTCCTCTCCCTTTTTTTTCTTGCTTTGTTCAAGATTCAGCCTGTAAGAAAGTCCCAGAGAGCACAATGTTTGGTCATGACAGATCTAATCAAGATAATGCTCTATTGCAGAACTGGGCATTTTATAGCCTGCCTGGCCCTTCGGCTGTTCCTGTCCAATCTGCAGTGGTGGCCGTGGCAGAGCAGCCCACCACAACAGCCTTGGTTTGTTCATGAGGCTCTATTGTTATGTCAAGAGGATCTTTTCCCTAATGGTTTAATATGAATAACTGCCACTTCCATCTGAACTTTTATTGTGCTCTCTTATTTTGGGAACTAATGGGCAGTAAACTACCTATGTAAGAATAGTAAACTACCTATGTAAGAATACCAGAAAGAGATTGCAAAGAGATTTACTGCACAATATGTTGCAAGGCCCACCATATGAACAAATTTTACCTTGTTTTGTTGTTACCACTAACCATATGCATGGCCATTTACACAGAATCAAAGCGTAAGTCACTGCATAAATCACTATGAAATATATTTGAACCAACTTTATATACTTTCCCCACCAAGTATCTCAGTGCAAGGTGCCAGACAGATCAAAAAGAAGTCTTCTAAATCAAAAGAAGTAGTTTTTCCTCTGTATTCTGCTATGGTCAGATTCCATTCTGGGCATTGCACTTTTAAGAAGCATTTTAGATAAAACTGAACTAGTACAAAGAAAGGCAAAGAAGATGATCAGAAACAGGAGACTACCCCATGGGAAGAGACTGCAAGAAAGGGGCAAATTTTGTCTTCAGAAAAGAAACCAAAAGGGAAATATTGTTGTCAAGGATGTTACACAAAAGGTGATTACGACCTCTATCACTCCATGGTGTAGGGCACAGGATAATAGTCTGAGTTATAGAAAGGCAAACTTTTGATTGGGTATTAGGAAAAATCCCTAATAGTAAGAACAGTGAAACTATTTCCCTACAATGTTACTCAGCTGCCCTTTGCCAGATGGCTGCAATAGAGCTATCTATCAGGGCTGCACTAATTTGGATTGCTAAAATGAACAGGGTGTTGGACTTGACATCAAAATGGAACCTCCGAATCCTAACATTCTATTAAAAAGTGCTTATCTAGAGAAGCATTTTAGCTCCATATAAAATAATTACACATATCTTTCCTGTCAAAATATTTCATTTTTCAACATGATTTTGGTGTAAATTTTTTTTGACAGGTATAACTATTTCTCTGCTCCTTCCCTATCATTTGTATTTCTGCCAGGAAAGACCTCCTCTTCATTTGGCTGTGTAAAAACATAGGAGTCCTTGCTGTTGTGGATTTGCTGTTGTGATTTAAGGCATGAAAACTTTGGCATGTTAACTTTGAATAGTTGCTAAATAATCAGTCAACAGTTGAGGACTACCTATATATATTCCTGCTATGGAAACAGCCTCAATCACGCTATACTTCCTGTTGAAGCTTTGATCTATCTAGTCTATGCCTGCAAGTATCATGCAACCTGACTCTTAATGGGCTAAGGACCCTGGTATTAGACAAGCCAGTCAGGGAGGATGTGCCTGTGCAACATTCTATAAAACCTTCGGGGCCTACATCTAACCAAGGCATTATCACTCCCTGGCAGTATTCCTCTTCTGCCGTGTCCCTAGGAAGTTGCCTTAATTTCATCCCCAACTAGTATTTTCTTATTTCACTGCTACCCAGAGGCAGCCTCAAGGTGTGCAGACCCTGATAAGCTTCCTCACGCTTTACCTTGAAGGGAAATCAGGTGCTTAGCATTGACCTGGGAAAGAAGCAACAGAGGCAGGCAACTGCCAAGTTCATAGCTGCCTGGCTTCTTGCAGACTCCAGAATGGCGACAAGCCACTTCCCTTCAACTGTGGAGAAAGGCTTGTGGGGTTGCCCTTGCTGTTGTTGCAAAGGTACCTTTATGGTGGAGTATGCTTGAATGCAGTAGGGTTACCCCTCCAAGTACACTCACACTGGGTTTTCACAAGAATACGTGCAGATTTCCTTGTTAGGCAGCTAAGTTCCCTGAAACAATCTTGATTGAGGTTTTAGGATGGGCAGCATTATCTACACTAATCTTCCCTCTGGCTTTCTTTCTTGGGTTTCCGCTTGTGCCAATTTCTGTCAGGCAGCCGAGACCCACCCACCGACCCCCAAAAAACACGGCAACGTTGAGAGCCGTTACTGCAGAACTTCCCAAACTTGGCAACTTTAAGACTTGTGGACTTCAACTCCCAGGATTCTGGGAGTTGA
>JANHGC010005802.1:251251-265419 GCA_027560395.1 Boaedon fuliginosus | reverse complement strand
TAAAACTTTTCAATTAAAAAAAAAGAATAATATAGAATTGTTTTCTGTTACTTGGAAATTGTTGATATAATCCAAAATTGTATTTCCCTTTTCTTTTCAATCATACTGCTGATTCTTACTCAGTTTGGTTAACTAACTACTAGATGTTGTCACATATACTTTTAGCCCTCTTTCCCTTTGAGTTTGATTTATTTTTCTAACAGAATTGTTAATTTTCATTTTTGTTCATTTTGTTCATAATTTTCATTTTGGTTTATCAAAATAGTTTTGATAAACTATCTGGAGTATAGTTGTCCCATTCAATTATGAGTTATCTGGAAATTTAGTTAACATTCCCTCTAAACTCTTAATCCAAATCATTTTTGAAAATTTTGAAGGATCCAGTGCTCCATTTGATCCTCACTTTACTCAAGTTTGGGAAAGGACTATTGATAACCATTCTTTGAGTATGATTTTTGAGCCTGCAGTATGTAACTTTTAGTTGTCGTGCCATCCAACTCCTACTTGCTAATTTCCATATCATGGGAATTTTGCATGAAACTCTATTATATCTTTATGTCTACAAAGCATCAGATAATCTACTAAGGAAATTACCTAATCAAATAATAAGTCTGGTAAGACTTGTTCTTCACAAATTCTTGTTGAAGTCTGGTAACTACTGTACTGTTTTCAAGTGCTAACAGATTAATCTCCTTATCACCTGCTCCAGAATCTGATGAGATATTGATGTCAGATGGACTGGTATTCAGTTCTTCAGAATCTCTTTCTTCTTCTTTTTGAAGATAGGGGTAGTATTTGCTCTCTTCCAATCATCAGGCACTTCACCCACTCACCAGGGTTTCTCAGACTTTATTAACATTTGGCCAGCTCATGAGCAAATTCCTTTAGTATCCTAGGATGCAATTCATCTGTCCCTGGAGATTTAGTCTCCAAGTAAATAGATATCCATTGACCATGGTTCTATCAAGCTGAAGCTTCAATTCTGCCTCTTTGTTCTGCTCCTCACAACTGCTTGGTGGACCACCATTGGTGAAGACAGAAATCAAATAGGAGTAGCTTTGCCATTTCCACATTTTGTGTTAACATTTTATGATCCTCTGTGAGCGGCTTGTCATTAATTCTTTCTTTAAAATAATTTTATTTAAAGTTTAGAAAAATAAGAGAAAAATTAATGCAAACTTAATACGATAAGGAAGGGGTGGGGGGAGAAAAAGGAATTAAAGAGAAAACTAAAGTGCAAAAAGAAAAAGTAGAAAAATAGAAAAGAAAAAAAAGATATAAAGAAGTAGCTTCTGATCTTCTTTGTAGCAGTTGTAAGTTCAACTCTTAAGTTTATATCTTTCTCTAAAGTTATGACATAACTCTCTTCTTTCTATAATCTAGTCTATGTAATCAAAATCATTCATTTTTAATTCATTTAATTCAGCCGCCTCAAGTTCCCCTTGACCGGGGAAGAGAGGCGGAGTATAAATCAAATAAATAAATAAATAATTCTTTTTAAAAATATATTTTGAAGAATTTGATTTTTTCTACCTGTTCTTAATGCTCAGCTTACTCCGATCTTTCACTTTCTTCGTACCCTCTCTGCAATTTCAGACTTACTTTATGTACTGCTCCTTGGTGATCTTATCTCTCTTTCATAGAAGATGAAATCAGATTCTGTAATTGTAGAATTAAGAAACATAAAACTCTTGAGTTGAGAGAAACCTTATATGTCATCTAGTGCAATTTCTTTGTTCAGATAGGACTCTACCAAACTGGTAGCCAACTGGTAGCCATTGAGCAACAGGAAATCCATCACCAGTGCAATTAAACCACAGAAAGTGTTCCAGTAATATTGCAAACAGAACCTAGCCCTTACTGCTTTATCTAAGACAATATGCTGTACCATTTCAATGCAATGATCACATTGGGGCTCTAATATAATTTATTATAAGAGATTCCTTTATATGAGATCCTAACATGAGGATCTCATAGACATGCCTCCCCGAAATACATGTCCTTTTTAATGGAAACAATCTCCCCAATATATAGATGGACCATAATTTTTCAAATAAAAAGTATACCATAATTATCTTTCCCCTGTGTTCTGTCTATTACTCATTTATTCGCTCCCCCCCCCCACTCCTTTGCAGAAAGGATTTTGCCATCTGCAGATGGTCCTTATTTCAGCACTGTATCACCTCCTGGTGGCCAGGAAGAGCCATTCTGTGGATTCCCATCAGCTCATTCTGGCACTCTTTCAGCGCAGACAACTTGGCAACTTCTCTTGCCAAGTTCTTAAAAGTCTCTGCTAAACTTGCATACCCTGTAATGTTTCGGAGGCTTCCAGTCTGCCCAAATGTGGACAGATTTTTTTTTCCTGAGATCGACAAAAGCAAAGCTCTTGTCTGAAATCAAAATGAAATCTCTCTGTGGTCATATTTCAAGCCATTACTCGAAATACCAAAGTGTCCCAATGTTTTAATGCTACTATTGAACATGGGGAGGAAGGGGTGATTAGATGAGAAACCACATAGCTATTTTGTGGCTCCAGTTGTTTCACAAATGTTAACTATTACAATTGAAACGGAAGAAATCAACCTGAGGGAAAATTACTTATTTATTTATTTGAATTTTTTTTTGAAAGAGCTTTATTGTTGAATTAAAATATATATATACAAAGATAAAACAACAACATTCCATTTCAAAATTTCCATGCGGTAGTAGTGTGTAGGTTCATTACTTAATCCAGTTTTTATTTTTAACATATCTATACTTCATAAATACTTCCTATTATTTATACTATAACATTCTATACATCTCTATTTATCTCTAGTTTCTTTGTCTCTTATCTAACCAGGCATACCAGGTATTCCAACGGTTGTAAATGTCCGTTTCCCCTTTATTCCTTAATATCATTGTCAGTCTATTTAATTCGGCACACTCCAAAATGTTCTTGATTAATTTATCTTCCTTCGGTTTGGTATTGCTCTTTCATCCTTACGCGAATACTATTCTTGCCGCCGTTAATATAAGGGAAAAGCCTGTTTCAGCCACACAGATTTGAGAAAAGTCGCTTGGTGAGAAGAGCATTTCCAAGCTTTTCAGATTGTATAAATCTTTCACCTTTTACTTGATATTTTTAATCCCCCTTTTATTTCTTCATAAGTAACTCAAGGTAGGAAACATACCTAATAGTCTTTTCTTCTCTCCTCCTGTATTTATTTGTATCCCACTTTTATTTATTTTTTTACAAATAAGGCAGTGGACATATCCAAACACACCTTCTTCCTCCTATTTTCTCCACAACCGCAATCCTGTGAGGTGAGTTAGGCTGAGAGTGATTGACTGGCCTAAAGTCAAAGTCAGATATATAAGGAATAATTGTGGTAACATTAATAATGTCCTAAGCAGAAATGCAAATGTGCATATTTTGTAGGCAGATAATGCCAGGTTGTTGGCTGAAAACAATGATACACATTGTGTGATCTAATTGAGAATATGAATCTGAAAATGAACCTATCAAACATTGAAGTAGTTGAGTTTAAGAGGAAAAATGAAGAAAAAATGTAAATAGTGAAAACTAGAGCAATTAGATGAATTTTTGTATCTTGCAGGGATGTTAAAAGCGACAAAATGCTAGTCATACCTAATTTTTGTCCCATTTTGTTTTATGGAAATGAAAGTTAGATATGTCAGGAGAAACAGTGAATTGAATACTCTACACAGGAATATTAAACATGGCAAAACAAGATGAGATGGGGACAAGAATGAATGGCTGCTGTAAGAATGTAGACTGAATAAAAGAATTAGGGACCACTGCAGAAGAAGTACATTACAGTGGTTTAATCAAATAGAAGAGGGGAAATCACAAAACAAGGAACTGTGGATGGATCAAAAAGGATAATGGGAAACTCGTTGGATAATGTTGAAGAGATTCTCAGAGAGATTTAAAGAAAAGGCAGAAGATGAAATGCTATTGTAAGATGATAGAAACAACAATTTGCAAAACAGAAACAGAAAGGTGTTGATGTACACTAGATTTACTTACATTTTCTATCCTTTCTTTGGTTGTTTCCAATGCTTTTTCCAATGCTTTTTCATTTTGCATATTGCTTACCCTAAACAGGAGTAGCCTGATGAATATATATGTGTGTATATGGATACATCACAGTGGGTTTTATTACTATGTTTAATGACTATGTGAATAATATTCCTAAATAATTGGCTTTTAGAGTCTTACTTCTTCACAGAACCACATTGGGCACGATCACCGCATCTTATCTATTTTTGCTGACAATATGTGAATCTCTGCCTTGGACTAGCAGCACATTATAATGTCTGGCTTATGATAGACTAACTATCCATAGTCTGATAATTTCCAGATTTATCCATTCTCCATTTAAACTTTAACTTCTGAAATAGGATAATTCAATCAGTAATGGACAAATATGTGAAAATGCATGCTCCTGAGAAAAATTTCCATTGTCACCTCTGCCTATAATTATATGCATCCATTTAATTAAATTGAATACTGGGACATAGATATAACATATTTATTTCCCAGACCTCTTATATCACTCGACTCAATTTACATCTTTCTTGGCCTCTCTCCCATCTTAGGTACATCCTGCATTCAAGGAAGCACCTATTTTCAAAGCAATGGTTGCAGAACGCCCTCTACAGGTCAGGAAAAACATTGACAAAATATCTTTCCACAAAAAAGCCAGCAAGATGAAAAGCGGCAGAATCTGACTTTCCCCCCAAAATATATTTCAGTCTTCTGTAATGGTTTATTTATAACATTCTTTCACAAAAATTCCAAATGCCTTGAATAAAAACTACAAAAAATGAGCAAAAACATTTTAAAAATCAAAATGCTTTTAAATATGAAAAGAAAGCAAAGGCAGGAAGTTTATTGTTACAATCTGCCTGGCAGATCCCCCCAAAAGACCATTCAGAATCATAGCTTCCTATATTTTATATCAGAGTATAATAATTGGAACCTGCTGAAGAATGTAAAAATATGTTTTTCTATAGTAATATATCTTAAAGAATATATGGATTCAAGATAACCCCAGAGTGATATCCCTTATAAATCTTGTGCATGTCAGACACCAGTAAACTGTATGTGTGCCTAATACAACTCTCAATTCTCCCTATTTTGTCGCTTGGTCTAAAATAGCAATTTTAGAAGAAGAAATTTCTATTGAATAAGTACTTATTTTATTTTATTATTTCAATTTATATCCTGCCTCTCTTCACCCATTCGGGGGACTCAAGGCGGCGAACAATACAATAAAAATATCAAAGCCTATACAATAAAATCAAAAAACACACTCACTCAATCGTACATGGGGGAGGGAAGGACAAGATGTTAAGTCTATGCTTGCCGGCAAAGCCAGGTCTTCAATGCCTTGCGGAACATAGGCAAGCTGGGGGTGGTTCTAATCTCCACAGGGAGCGAATTCCACAGGGACGGTGCCGCCACAGAGAAAGCCCTCGCCCTCGCCCGCGGCCCCGCCAACCGACATTGCTTAGCCGATGGTATCCGGAGCAGGCCCTCCCTGTGAGATCTAACTGGGCGCTGGGAGGCATATGGTAGCAGCAGGCGGTCTCGGAGGTATCCCTAGATACCTAGTAGAGGTATCCCTCTACCTAGTAGAGAGATACTGAGTGTTAAATGTCTGTTTGGGACTTTATTTAGCTTTTATTTAGCATTTCCAGCAGGACATCCAGTTTATTTCAGTAAGTAAAATACATTTGTTTTAAAAAATATCCTCCAAGTTTCAGAAAACATTTATGATGCAGTCTCATATCCCGAAATATTTACAGGATTCCCTGGACATGGATCATTTACCAGTTGGATTAATAATGCAGTTAAGATAAAACATTTGAATTTATCTCATGATACAACTTGTTTGCCGTCAGTTTAAAACCAAAAAAATTGACTTGCTTGGATTGTGGAAAGGACTGGTTATTGTTACTTGATAATGAATGCTTCTATTTAATTAACTAGTCTCAAATCTATTCTTGATTTTGGAAACCATGTAGTAAATTTCTTAAGGATATTATTTAAGGTTACAGTACTTTTTTTAATGATGTGAATGCTATAGTTGATTTAAACCATGCATGATGCAATGAAGTCATAATTACCTTTCAACTATATTTTGCAATTTAGGAGCTAGGTTTAACTCCAGGTGTTTGGTTACAGCCTGCTCCAAATATAATGTTCTATTTTTTTTAACACGTCCATTTCAATTAGCAAGATTTAATTTCAAAGGAAATCCATGAGTTTTTAATGGACATCGTAGTGCGGTTTCGGGGTCCTATTTATGTTTTAACAGTAAGTGAGGTGGTGGGAGACCATTTGGAATAAAACCCCATGTCTTGCACTTGAGATGGCTTAAATAAAGTGTGAATATGTTGCTTTCCCCGCCCTCCTCTCTCCGATTTTTCACAGCTCACTTTAAGTTACACCAATGAAAAACATTCTTTAAAATAAAACAAATATCTTTAGCGTACACATCTAGTTCCAGACACACAAAACACACACACACATGTATATACATACACACACACATATATCCCGGGCTTACTTAGAAGCAAGTCTCACTGATTTCAATAAGGCTTACTCCAAGAAAGCGAGTTTAGGGACAATAAACGCCCCTTCCTTTTCGCTGGCTAAAAACAAGGCGAGATCGCCCATGGCAAAGTAACTTTCCCCCCTTCGGCGCAGGCGTAAGCCCTCCCCTTTCCCTCGGACCGCAGCCGTAATCAAAGGATTAACGAGAATCAGAAGAGCCCTCGAATCCGGCGTCCCCCCTCCCCTCCCCTCCCCTCCCTTTGAAACAAGGAGGAGCTGCAGTCTACCCTCCGGTCCAAGCGCCGCGCTGATCACGTGGAGGAAACTCCACAAATGAAATTTAACCCATGCCCCACGTGCTTGCCCGCCGCGACCTGGCCGTCGGATTGTCCAATGAGAGTGCAGGATGGGTGGAGAGGAGGTTGAGAGAGGGGGATGTTGCGTTGCTGTTGGAAGGAGGCGGCAAAAGGAGGGTTTAGTTATTAGTGTGTTATAATAGCAAGAGGTTTGGGAGGGTGTTTTCTTTTTGTGGAGTCGTCTCCCTCCCCCTTTTTTTTACAGGATTGCGGAGCGGCAGCTTCTTTCTCATGCCAGGGGTGGCCATTCAGCAGTCTTTAGCTTTGGGATGGGGTGGTGAAGCCTTGTGTCCAAAGAGCAGAGCGAAACACGTGTCGAGGTGGGAAATTTAGCGTTCAGCCGACGGTGGACTGATGCCTTTCGTACCAAGGTATCTAGCCTGACCTTACACAGTACTTCTGCCCCTTTTAAGTAGGCTTGGTGACAACTTCAACTTCTCAGACCCGTTGGAGCTGCAGGGCTTGTTTAAAGTAATATGTAGAGTTTACTTTTGCATCAATGAGCAGAATTGCATCGTGGAGGTTGCTTGGAATAATTGAATTTGTCCCCAAGACCTCCTTTCTCCTAAGAGGAACAGCTGTCCTTTTCTAAGTAGTTAGGACTGGGTCAGCATCACAACGAAATCATTCTACTAAAACAAATCATCTTATTCTGCGGTAGCAATTGCCTATATATGAAATGCCAAACCATCGACATCCATCTATCTATGTATCAGGAATGCTAAAGTAATTTTTCCATACCTTATTAAGGCATAGGATCTCATGAAACAGCTATTTTTAAAAAGATGAAGATAAGAAAAAGCAGCAGCAAGGCTGGGGTTTTTCAGCTATTCAGCTAGGCAACCTCTGGAGATAATAGGTGGTCCTCGAATTTACTTCATTCATTTAGAGACCGTTCAAAGTTACAAGGGACTTATGACCATTTTCACACTTAGGACCGTTGCAACATCCCCATGGACATGTGATCAAAATTCAGACATTTGGCAACTGACTCATATTTATAATGGTTGCAGTGTCCTAGAGTCATGTGATTCCCTTTTGCGACATTCTGACAATCAAAGTTAATGGGGAAGCCAGATTTAACAACCGTATTGCTAATTTAACAACTGCAATGATTCATGTAACAAATGTGGCGAAAAAAGTCATAAAATGGGGCAAAACTCGCTTAACAAATTTCTCACTTAGCAACATAAATTTTGGGCTCAATTGTGGTCATAAGTTGAGGACTACCTGTACATAGCAATAAGTACAAAATGGAATTTGAAATTAAATTCATATTCTTCTAAAAAACACATCTGACAATTTTCCATTTAGCTGAACACATGAGGTAAAATGGTTTTTAAAAATGTAAATCAGTGATGCTGAATAGTTTCTTTCAACCCACACTGGGTCTTCTTTTGACCCAGTGCGGCTAGCAAAAATGTTTAAAAATAGATCAACAAAATGTTGGAAATGTTACCAAGAACCTGGATCATATTATCATATGTGGTGGACCTCTGCAGAAGCTAAAAAATATTGGCTGAAAATAAGAGAATGGCTTGAGAGAATGACAATGCAATATATAGAGATGAAACCTGAAATGTTTCTATTGGGAATAATACCTAAAACTTATAGTAAGGAAGATACATATTTAATGGTTCATGTGTTGTCAGCGGCTAGGATTGTATTTGCACAACAGTGGAAGGGAATGACAATACCAAATGAGAATATGGTCATTAATAAAATACTAGAATGTGCAGAGATGAATAGATTAACAATGATCAAGGAGAAGGAAGACAGCGAATATTTTAAGATATGGCAGGTGTTTTATAAATGGTTGGAGGATAGAATTGAAGTATTTAAATGAAAAGAGGAGAAAATCTATGAAGTTAAGGATTATATCGGAAGGTTATATTAATATATGATTATATTATTGTTTTAGAACTATAGAATAGTTTAAGAATAAATGAATATAAGAATATATATTGATCATTAAGAAGTTTAAGATGTAAAACCCCATGTAACATGAAGTTCGATGTTGGACGATGTTTTTTTTAATATGTAAAACAAAATAAAAATTTTATTAAAAAAAAGTTTCTTCCAAAAGTAAAATCACCGCATAGCTTTTCCTGAAACCATAATTTGTTTTGCATCCAAATGCTATGAAGTATTTATTATTTGTGTTACATTGTGTCCTGTAAAGAGGATCTTATGACGCCTTCGGATTGTGAAAAAAATGCAATATTGCAACTTTTATTTTCACTTTCTGAGCAATAAAAGCCAAATGCTCCACTTTCATACATTTCATGCAACTGTTCAAAATCCAATTCTAGACATCAAGTCCTAGGCAGGCTAGGATTGATCTCAAGGACAGTTTTGGTGGTTATGGGCAGGCCCTCATAGAAAACTAATTCTGTGTGATAGTTTCATGGGACTATACTTCCACATACTGTGATAATTTCCATCAAAGTCTTGGCACTTTGTCACATCTCTTTGCATTGCCTTATCCAATTCACATGGAAACTGTTCTATGAATTAAGTTGAGAATCTTTTCTATACTCTTAGTGGTTCTGTAATTATTTTGTATTATATAAATGTATTTTTTAAATTTGCATGTCAAGTTAACAGCTGACTTTGGGGAACAAACACGCAAAGGAGAAACCTCATGCCCTTCAAATGCCTAAAAAGTATGAGTAAAGCTTGTTAATTTAAATAGACAGTATGTGGATTTATTGCCAAAATTTGAATTTATGATGGTTTATGTGTGTGTGTGTGTGTGTGTGTGTGTAATTTTCTCTTATTTTCTAGCATCTTCTTGGTGAAATAGAGTTCCTATTGGGTATTAGATGAAGAGTAATCATGCACATATTTTGTTTCTTCCCAGTTCTACTAGAGTTTTCTCTGACATCTCTCCTTTGGCATGAAGTGCATAGTTACAGGGGGCAATGTGAAAGGTGAGCTATGTACAACCATTTTATTTAGTTATTTATTCTAAAAAATTATAAGGCTACTTAACTCTACAACAAGTCTGGGCAACATATGGTACAAATGATAATACATTAAAACAAACCCAAACCCCACACCCAAATGCCATAAGAAAAACCAATCATTAAAAATGTAAGAGTCATCACCTACTCTAACCCAAGACTTTGGGGGTGGGGGCGGGGAATAGATTTTCAGAGCTGATTGAGCATGAGCAGATTAGGTACCATGTATATCTCAAGTGGGTTAGTGTTCCAAAGGCCAAGTTCTATGACAAAAAAAAAAAGTATGGTTTCAAGGGCCTATCAGATGACACTACTTAATGGATGGGACAAGGAGCATGATCATCTGGGCTGGGCAGAAACCACAGAAGGCAGATGGTTCTTTGGATAACTAATGAAGTATTGATAGATAATAGCCAGCATTTTGAATTGCAGCCATAAGTCTTCTGGTAACAGTGTAGTTCATGGATCAAAGTGTTACATGAGTCTGATGAGATACAACTTTAATGCCACATTTTGCCGCAACTTCTGAATAGCTTTCAAGGTTAACCTGACGTAGAGTAGATAGCAGTGATCCACACACAAGATGTGAGTGATTATCTCAAGAGCCTCCTGGTTTACATTTTTGGCTTTAGCCTCTTCCACTGTTGATATTACATGCACAGAGAACCATAAGAAGTAAACCCAGACTTCATATAAATCCCAATAATTAATTAGCAGCAGGAGGGAGTTGTGATGCGTAATTTCCCCCTACACAGATTCCTAGCTAGTGTAAGAAACAGCATTCACACTGTATGAGACTTCAGTTTATCCACTTCTTTATGTTCTTTCGTTCTTCTGTCCCTTGTGCAGCCCTGGGGAAAGCAGTCCATGCTCTCTCCCGGATTGGAGATGATATCTACATTGAACCACTAGAAGAAGGGGTAAGAGGGGATCTAGGAGATATTTGCTGGGCTTGGAGAACTTTTAAATGAATGTTATGTAAATGGAAAGATACAGTTATGTGAAAAAGAAAGTGCTTTCTTTTGCACATGACTATATTCCGCAGGGAAAAAAAACATTTTTTTTTAAAAAAAGTTAAATATAAAATGTTATGGGAAAACTTGGGTTTAGGTGTCAATTCATTTGCCATTCTGATGCAGAAATATATAAAACCTTGCAGTGTATTTTGAAAGATAGAACAAGATTTAATGGAAATCTGATATGCTAAAGCCATTTAATGTATTTATGGCAATACAAATCAAAACTATTCAATAGAGGCATATACCTTAGGTGGCCAGGAAATAAGTTTGCATAAAAATAAGATCCTGGTAAGCATGACTAAAGCAGGGCTACAATATAGCCTAAATTGGTGTGTCTGTGTAGTTCATTTGTCAACACTTTTGATTTGTACCAAGAGCTGTCTGACAATTCAAGTTTGTTTCACGTTTGGACAAGTTATGCTGAATCCTTACAAGGCATGTAGTAACTGACCAGGAAATTGATGGTATAGATAACTGGGGCGGGGGCGGGGGGCGGATAGCAACTTCAGTAGGCTGCACTGCAGTAAAAGGCACGTTTCACTATTGGGAATATAAATAAAGTAATGTAAAATAATTTTGGAATGCTTTTATTCAAATCTTTTGAGTGACAGGAGTCACACTGTGTATAATTTCTGGTCTCAGAGTTCACCTCGAAAGATCCACTGAATAATTGGAGAAGAAAAAGAGAATCAGAATGCCTCCAGTAACTGTTGCTAGGGGATACTGATGTAAAGTTGCCATTTCCTGTAAACATGCTGGCTGGGAGATTGTGGAAGCTGAAATCCACACATCTTAAGAGATGCCAAGGTTGAGAAACAATGCTCCACGTTCTGCATGTGGGAGACCCATAGTCACTGAGTGGGATAATAGAATGCAGGACCTGTCCCTCCCCTAGCTGCTAGGTTTTGGAAACTGAGAGAAAGCTAAAAGCTGGAGAGATGGGGAGCTGTTTCCTGTCCCACTGTTATTTCCTGTTTTACCTTTCCAGTTGTCTTTGCGTGCAGTAAACACATCTCGCTCTGCCTATGCCTGCTTCCTGTTCTCCGCACTCTTCTTCCAGCACTACCAGGCTGGGGAATCTGGATCAGACCCAGATGCCGGTGCCTTCCGATGCAAAGTGCTCATGAAGGTGAGATGCTCTTGAATGTTGCAGAGAGAATGCAAACTTTTCTCAAAACTCACAATAACTGTTCTCCCTCCGGGTTCTTGAGGTCTCTGCATCCCTTTCAAGTCAGTGACATATGCAGATCCAAGCGTTTGGTCTGTAACTGACCTCATGTAGTCAACCTGGCCTGTGAGCGGCACACTGAATTTAATCTTGGGGTTTGAACTTGAATTTTCCCCCATCCTAATTTGACACTCAAGCGTTATGCCGAATGCAGCCCTCTTTGTGGCTTTCTTTTGTTTTAAGAACTGTCTCACACAATTGTGCCTTGCAGTCTTTCCTAGCTGTATTCCGCTCAATCCCTGCTCTGGAGAAGACAGTGGAGAAATGTCTCATGTCACTGACGCCCAAGGCGAACCGGTTCCGCGTTCAACTGCATTGCAAATATGGTGAGTACTGGAAAAGAGCCCTCCTTGAACATGAAAAGGCTTAACTTCAGACAGTAAAAAAGGGGTCATTTGAAGGGAGGAATGATCACCTGTGGTTCAGGAATCCTGCTGCTTATTCATACCTAAGTGAGAGCAAGATCCAAGAGTGGTTCAAATGAATTGGGGAAAAGAAGATTTCGGGCAAGAGAAAAGACTCTATTGAAAACCAATGTTAAAAGCCACAGGCCTGCATCACCTTTTAACTGAAGTAATAAAGGGCTGCCAGGATCCTGAATGTTGAATGAAGAGTTCAGAGTTTTTTCATAGGCTGAAGACTAAGGAAGTGAAAAATGTGTAGCTGGTGCCTTCAGGAGCCAGAAACAGAACTACCAGCTACACAGCCAGCAAATTCTTGAAGTTTAGAACCAGAGAAAATGATTTAGTCATTAGTTTGGGGTTTTCCCCCCCGTCATCAATAAGAAGCACAACATAGAAAGAGTATATGAAGGAACACACAGCCAGCCCCTGCTGATATGTAGTATACTACCCCATAATTTTCTGCTTTCTGTAGGCACTGTAAGTCCTTCTGTGGTTTCATTCAACAGTGTATTTTAGTAGATGAAAAAAAGATGATACCTTACATGTACAAAAATCAAAAGAAGTCTGAACTTGTGAATATCATTTTTCTGTGCAGTAACTGACATACTCAGCTGCCTCCTAATTATGCAAGCTGAATATATCCTTTATTCAAAAATATCTTGTTCAGGAAAAACGATTTTAGAAAAGTATACTGTTAATACTGTTGCTATGGTCTGTGCAAATACAGCAAGTGGCCTTTGGTACAGCCACTAAAATAAAAATATTAAAACTCTTGGAACACTTGAGCCTTTATGTCAAAATCTACCAAGATTTCAGATTGGGAGCATGTGAAATCTTATGATTTGGTGTTAGCTATCTGCATCCATCTGTATGTATGTATCTATATTGCTTGCACGGTATCTGAAAAGGGTCTAAGTGTGTTATGCTTACAGATACAGTTATTGTGAACTCTGTGTGGGGGTGAACTGTAACAATTTGAACTTGGAAGCTAAGCAGCATCAAGGATGGGAAATGGTCACAGAATGCCTGGGCTATAAGCTAGATGGGAGACATTGAAAAAAATGCAGATGTTAATAGTAAACTAATTTCTCTGCTAATGCTAAGAAACCTGTGTCTAATGAGTTCATGTCTATGAACTCATTATAGTGAATTGAGCTCAGCTCAAAGGAGATTTTAACATTCGTGATTTGCATAAAATTGGGAATGGCTGGCTTGTGGATTGAATTTAACCTGGAAGAAGCATGAACTGTCTTAACAATGCTATCTTTAATGAAAAAGTGTTTCACTTTTTAATACGCACATATTTCATCAAAAGCTTTTACCTCTCCACCCCCAATCAATGTCATCTTTTTTTCCTTTTGTCCTTGAAAGGGAGAAATGCTGCTTTCCCCCCCTTAAATTTATCACATCTCTAGCAGCATTAGGCTCAGGACCCTGTGAGAGATATACCCTAGGGCTGGCCATTTCCCCTGACATTTGGATTGGCTTTAAGTAATGGGGTTTGTCTGGTTTCGTGTTATATATACTGTAGGATCTAGTGAATTATGGCATTTCAATAAATCAGTGTTGAAAGGATGTCTTAGTGTAATAAATTTATGTTCTCTCTCTCTCTAACACCCACCCAACC
>JANHGC010005802.1:233278-251151 GCA_027560395.1 Boaedon fuliginosus | reverse complement strand
GCATTCAGAAAGCGCGCCCACAAAGCGGGTAACCAGCGAACCGGGAGAAACCCACCCCTGGCTATAGACCAGGATTCTGATGAATTGCTCTCTGCGAATAGCTGTTCGGAACTACACCCCTTTTATCCCCTCTAGGGTGTGGTCCAATTAGTGGTCAGCTTTAGCTTGACCTCGACCCTTCTGGTGCTGCTGCTGTTCCCTCCTCACTAAACACCGGGTCCTGGCATCAGCTAGGGTTAGGGTTAGGGTTAGGGGGTCTCAGACCCCGCTGGCTCATGGAGGGACCAGCCTCTATTGGCAAAATGTTAGCAGCCAACTCCTCTTCCTCCAGCATGACCCCTAGCTCTCCCTCGGCGTTGGCTACCAAATCAGCAGCACGCTGCGGAACCACAACAATTGGGAAGTAACCAACCACAAGCTCCTTCCAAGAGCAGGAAGGGCTCTAAATATGTCAGATGAAATGAAGAAATGATGCTCTTCATGTCATAATCATTGATGTCTACTTGGTTAACAGGAAGTGTCCCAAAAATGCCACCACATTGCTCAACTGGAAGAAGAAAAAGCATCCCTTTGCAAGCAGCTGAAGGAGAGCTGGGGTTATAAACTCCCCAGTCACAAGGAGTTCACCTTCATCTGACAAGAAACTCAAGGACCATAAACTCTACGACGCTTCTGCTTCAGTTGGCCGTGCTTGGGACATCGCTTTCTTTGGGAACTCCAAAACGGCGGGCCACGTCAAGTTTGTCGTTAGGAAGGAGGTCAACAGCATTCCCGTTCCTGTTTGTCCTCTATTTGCAGAGGACCAGGTTTGTTGGAGAAACATCTCAAGATGGTTGGGGATTATTAGAATGGGAAAGGTGAACACAAGGCTCTTGAGGTTCATGAAAAATAACCGGTAGAAGGGAATGGACCAGGAGATGCACCAGAGATGCAGGGCAACCAAGACAAAGCTCACAGCTGCTTGGTTTCTTGCCTTCCCGTGTGCCAACATGTTTCGGATTCTTACTTCAGCTACGAGGTCGAAAACTTTCTCTTACAACAATTTCAGGACTTTGAACTCTGTAGTTCTGGACCAGGGATTCCCAGAATTCACATCATGGCAGCACATTTTTCCGTAGGATACCTGTGCTGAAGTAACTTCCCTCTTTATTATTATTATTTTTTGCCCAACCCAGAAAAAGAGGACATACACATCAAAGGCCTTTTCATGGGGAGACCAAATACGCTGATGATCTTGGTTTACAAATTTTGCAATCTCTCCTTTGATGTAACCTGCAAATATCTAGCCGTAGTTCTGTCCTTTAGTTTTATATTGATACCAGAGTGACTACAGTATTACTTTTCTAAGGCTAAGGGAAATGGAACCAAGAGGTATTTATGGCTAAACAAGGACTATGAACCATGGGCTACAGTCTCTGTTAGATGTATTTCCTTTCCACATTTTGGAATATTGTTTCTATTATCCAAATGCTTCTAGATCGGCATTTTTTTACACTTGGCATTTTTAAGATGGATGGGTTTCATCCCAGCGTGTTGGCTGGGGAATTATAGGAGTTGAAGCCCACACATCTTAAAGGAGCCAAAGTTGAGAAACCCTGTTCTAGATCAATCCTGCACTTGTGGGTATGTTTACAGTTTAATCATTTTCTTTCTGTTTTTTCTGATTCCATTCGATATTTTTCTGTTCCTTTCTTCCTTCTTGTGTTCTTGAAATAATTCCTTTCTCATGCCTTTCCAAAGTTCAGTTTATTTGGTTATTTATTTGGTCACAGCCCATAGCAATGTGTTCACCCTCAATGGGTCACAATCAATAATTTGCAATAAAACATCCAGGATAAGCTCAAAAGTAAGTGGTTAAAAACTAAAATCACAAGATCATGTCTAAAACCTAGCCACCTAGAGTTCCCCTTGATTGGGGAAATGAGGCGGGGTGTAAATTTAAATAAATAAATAAATAAATCTTGTTCCAAGCAGAAGAAATAAAATTGACAAGGAATTAATAACTGGAAGCTAGCATTCAAACACAAAATTCCTCTTAAACAGTTGTCTTTCCAATAACTTCCTAAAACCTAATGAGATTAAAGTTGCTTGAGTTTCGCAGAGAAACATATTTCAAATTAGAGGCACTGCAACAGAAAAATTTCATTGATGAGGCTATATCCACCTCAATTTCCCCAAATGGATAAATCTGTAGATTCTCCTAGAACAGGGCTGTCAAACTCCCGGCCTTTGGGCAGGATGCGTCACGGGCTGGCCACTCCCACCCCCAGCTTAGCGAAGGGTAAAAAAGTCCCAATACGTCATGTGATGCTACTGTGATGACGTGAGTTTGACACCCTTGTCCTAGAAGTTTTGTGCTGGGCAACTTGAAATTAGAGCTGGTAGAGGAGCTAGCCCTGGGAGATAGATCAGTATCTCTTTATATAAAATCGTGTGTGTGTGTGTGTGTGTGTGTGTGTGTGTGTTTGCGTATGTGTGTGTGTTCCAGCAAAGCTCTGGAACGGCTCGAGCAATTTCAACCAAACTTGGTACACAGATGACTTATCCTCTGGGAACAAATACTGTGGGGGTAAGACACCCCTAACACCCCTCGGGGGGGTCTCTCTGCCTTAAAAATAGTGGAGATCCCATGGTGATGGCTTCACAGTACTCCACAAGGGGACTCCCACTGACTTGAGACACTGTGCGAGAAAGCAGTGTGAGGCCTGACTAAACAATAAGAGATATAGAGCTAATACATAAAAGGCATAGAGCTACTATATCTAGAGCTTCACACACAGTACAACAGCCTGAGTCCCATCTACAGGATTTTCCTCTCAAAACACAAAATACCCAGGCGAAGCCCAGTTATCGGCTATTGGGTATATAAATAAGAACAGCCATGAAACTAAGAAAAAAGAATTATATAGGATCCTTGCTTCTGATTGCCAGAGAAGCCTAGCTAAAAAACAACCCACTATTGACATCCCCAACAACTAGGATCAAATATAAGTTGACAGATAGAACCCCCCATCTCACCTGCACACCATAAGCGCCTGGAGGGCAAGGATCAGTCAGGTTAGCCAGTGTTGGATGGCCCAAATCTTTGATTTTTTTCCAATAGTTGTCTTCTTGTTTCCAAATTGTTGGGAGGCAGAGGTATCCTTTGCAAGAAAGAGCATTTGGAAGGGTCTGAATCTTAACTCCGGCCTATGATTAGCAACGCTGGTTTTATAACCAACAGGAGAGACTTACAGATAGTCCTTGATTTATGACTACCACTGATTTTCGGTTGCTAAATGAGATATTTGTTGAGTTTTGCTCCGTTCTACCACCTTTCTTACCACAGTTGTTAAGCGAACTGCTACGGTTGTTAAGTTAGTAGTTAGTTAGGGGACCTGGTGGAAGGAAAAGGAGAAAGCACGAATACAGGTAATCCTCGACTTAAAACAGTTCGTTTAGTGACCAATGTTACAATGGCACTGAAAAATGTGACTTATGACCATTTTTCATACTGATGACCTTGTGTCACACACACTCACACCCCGTGGTCACGTGATCAAAATTCAGACACTTGGCAACTGACTGACCCTTAACGACCGTCACAGTATCCTGGGATCGCGTGATCCCCTTTTGCGACCTTCTTGACAAGCAAAATCGATGGGGAAGCCTGATTCACTTAACGACTGCGTGACTCACTTAACCGCCGCCGTGGTTCAACTTAAACAGGGCGGCAAGCGAGGTCCGTCAAATGGGGCAAAACTCGCTTTACCGACGTCCCACTTAACGACAGGAATTTGAGGCTTGATTGAAGTCGTAAGCCGAGGACTACCTGTAATGGACTACCTGTAATGCGATATTGTACTCTGCACTGGTTTGGGATTTCTTCCTCATGCAGTTTTTATTCAAGCCAGCAGGGAGTTGGAGGAGAAAGTTTACTAAGGATTGGTTTTAAAATGATTCGCTCGGTGCGCTGGGCCTAACCGTGAGACAGGCCAGCAGGGCAGAAAGTAGAATCAATAGGCCAATAATTACCTCTCTTCAGGTTCTCAAGACACCCCACACAGCCAGGAACCCCGGTTTAAAAATCATGGTTGACAGGTGGCTGTTGGACTTCCAACATAAGTGATTAATTCCACGCCTCCATGAATTTGCCACAGAAAGAATTTAGCGTCTTCTTCCTTCACTTGCACAGCATGAATAAGTGCTGGCAACTATTTAGTTCTTCCTAGGATTTGACCATCTTCCCCTGAGGGAGAGAATCTTCAATTGCCCTTCACTCTAACCGGAATTAAGTAGTCCTTCTCGCCGTATTTTTAAAAATCATTTTGTATTTATTCTGAGGTAAACCTCTTGAAATGTGTTGAAACGAAGGTGTCATTAAAACATTATTAATGTATCTGGATGTCTTTGAACTGGTTCTTAGGGCTGTGTAAGGAACAATGGGGGGGACGACGACAAAGGGGTCCATGTCTCCTCTCGTGCAACCTTCCCTTGAGAGAACAATAAATATGAAAGGAGCAAATCCTTTGCCTTGAACTGAGATTCACTTTATTGAGTTCAACTTTCCAAAAACGCCACTGTACATAAATCTCTATTTTCAATACTCGCAAAAGACGCTCGCCATAGACAGTAACAACCAAAACGGAACATCTGGAAATAAAAAAATAATTTGCATACAAATATAAAGACATTTGTCAGTAGGCAAAATATATCTATAGATCAGATTTATTAGGAAAGGCTTCAGGGAACGGGAATAGATTCGTGCAAAGAGGCATCAGCCAGAGGCTACATCAACATCCAGATTAAGGTTTAAAAAGTCCAGAATAGGATCAGGTCTAAGACTTCCTTTTTTTTATTCAGAACTGTTGAAAAAGATTCAGGGTTTGCTGAATTCTACTTCCAGGGGCATTGCCTGTGGAGAAACAGGTAGTCCTTGACTTATGACTGGTTGTTTAGTGACTTAAAAATTATGATGGACCTACTTTGGGGTATTTAGGATCCAGATTTGAAGTTTCCCTGGTCACGTGACTTAACTTTGGATGCTTTACAGGTGTTTGCAGCATCCCACAGTCATGGGGCCACATTTTATGACTTGACTTGAAGTTTTTGGCAAAACTACGCTCAGGGCAAAGCCTGGGTTTGCTTCACAACTGCTTTTAAAAAAAGACTGCAAAATCAGGTCGGTCATTAGGGTCGAATATCAAGGACTAACTGTAACCATTAAGGAATCTGACCTGGAAAAGCTTCCTGGATTAAACTAGCAAACTCTTTCTGTTTACTCCAAAGATAAGAAAGATCAAAAAGCGAGAGGGGCCTTTAGTTCAGAGGCAGTCTGCAGCAGCCAGTCATGGGAAGGGGGAAAGTTAGATCCCGAAAGCCTCTGGAGCACAATTATCCAAGGTCTAAGAAGAATTACCCGGGTCTAAGAAGAAACTTAGGAAAGGCGTTCTAGGACTTAATTCCTAGCACCAGGAACACAGAAGAGGCCGGAGACCCAGAGTCCTGCTCAATGATCTCGTGGCTAAAGAAGAAATGAAGAGACAACTCATCCTACAGTACACTACTTTTATCTAGTGCAGGGTTCCTCAACCTTGGCCATTTGAAGATGTGTGGCCTTCAACTCCCAGAATTCCCCAGCCAGTAGTTGGCTAAGGAATTATGGGAGTTGAAGTCCACACATCTTCAAACAGCCAGGGTTGAAAAACACTGATCTAATACAGTTTTGTTTGTTTTTTTCGGAGTATAAGATGCACTTTTTTCCTCCCTGAAAGAGGGTGAAAATCTGAGTGTGTCTTATACTCCGAATGTTGAGTATAGGAGGCCGAAAATGCGAGCTAGGGAGGCCTCAGGAGGCCAAAAACCGGGCCGTTTTCACTCTGTTTTTTTTTCCTCCTGGGGCATCTACATGCCCTAGGAACTCACTCCCCATCCCCCAAAAACATTCTAGAGGCCAAAAACGGCTCATTTTTTGGCCAAAAACTGCCATTTTTGTCCATTTCCTGCCTCTGGGGCCGTGGGGGAGTGAATAGCAGGGCATGCAAATGATCCAGGAAGCAAAAAAACGAGCAAAAATGGCCCATTTTTGGTTTAAAACAGCTTGTTTTTGCCTCAAAATGACCCATTTTCACCCCCTTTTTTGCGTCCTGGGACATCTGCATGCCCTGCTGTTCACTCCCCACCGCACCCAGAGGCAAAAAACCGGATGAAAATGGCCTTTTTTGGCAAAAAACCGAGCTGTTTTTGGCCTCTAGAATGCTTCTGGGGCCAGAGTGAGTTCCCAGGGTATGCAGATTCCCCAGGAGGCCAAAAACAGGCCCGTTTTTCATGCCCCCCACCTCCAAAAGATAGACACAGAGAGAGAGAGACAGACAGAAAGAGAGTGAGTGATAGGCAGAAAGAGACAGAGCAAGAGAGAGAGACAATATGGCACAAATGAGAGCATGAATGAAAGCAAGTGAATCACCAAGATTTTTTTTCTTGTTTTGGCCCCAAAAACTAATGTGCATCTTATACTCCGGTGCGTCTTATACTCCGAAAAAATACGGTATCATATAAGAATATGTCATGTGAACAAACAGTGAGAGGAAACGCTTTCTCCAAGCCAGTGCTGTTGCCCCAATTATATTACTAAAACAATAAGGACTAAGTACAGAAGGGAACTGCGGATGTCCAGCTACTAAGTTTTCCCTGTTTCTACTCAGCCTCTTTCCTGCCTCTCTCCATCCAATTCAGGCTATTAGCAGATGCTGTGGTTCATTTCCCACTTAACCTGGCTGAGGTGACTCTGGGTGCCAGCCCTAATGGGAAGGTGACTCTCCGTAGTTACCTAGACGAAGAGACAGGTGAGCTGCCCACCAGGCCTTGCTTCCAACTCATCCCCCAAACCTGACAAGATGAGGCTTCCTTACTTTAGCCTCCCTTAACAAACTACGCTGTGGCTAGCAAGTTCCAGCCTGAGGGCACCTTAGCAGTGTGGCTGTAAGTCCCTGACTCTCTTCAGAAGCCCTCAACTGTCTCTTATGTGCTTCCTCATGGAAAGTTGTATGGAATGGAGAGAAGTAGTTATCTGAAGAGATGTTTTCTGATCCATCTCTGTGTGACAGAGCCAAGTCGGATGATGGTGACGGAAATGTGTCTGAGTGAGGATGAGTTCCAGGCCTTCCACATCAAGCAAGAAATACAAATCACTTTCTGCCTTAAGGAATTCAGGGTGAGCCTGCATCCAGCTCCCTGCCTTCTTCGGGATGGGGTTGAGTTGGTTCTTCCCAGTTTGCTTCATCACTTTTTTTTTCTCCTCCTCCTTCCCCATTTTAGGGTTTCTTGAGTTTTGCGGAGTCCTCAAATCTGTCCCTCGATATCCACTTCGACATACCTGGCAGGTAGGAGGCCTTAAGCAGCTTAATGATCAAATAAAGGCTCCTGCATTTTAAAGTACAGTATTAGATAACACTCGCTGGAGAATATCACAGTATTGTTTCACAGTATTGATTTGAATGTTTCCAGAGAGGCTTCTCAGAGACCCTAGTTTGATGTAAGCATCCTGCGGCATATAAATTTAAAAAGGCAGTCTTTGTAAGCATCAGTGAACATATTTTCTGTTGTACTTCACCAGAGACATCAGTGGCTTCTGTCAGCTTGGACATGCTTCCATTCTTGTTGCTTTTTCTTTTAATCCCGTCCAGTTGAAATACGTATGGCCACCCTTCCCATATTTATCTTCCCAGGCCAGCTATCTTTACTGTGGAGGATCCTGTGCTGGAACTACAACTGGTCCTGGCCACGCTTTCCGAATCAGAAAGCCAGCTGCCAGCCAGGTGAGAAATATTCTCCTCTTGCACTAAACCTGCTTGGCACAGAGATAAAACAAGTTGCTGGAAAAGACATTTATAATTTAACAGGACCTCCATCTCTCCCTGGCATATAGGAAAGTGGTGTCACTTTGAAGTGGGCAGTTTTGTTGCCCTTTTGGCAAAGGTGTTTGTCATTTCCCAGTCTTGATGAACCATCTTAAAGGATATCCATGGCTGTTTAGTAACTTTGGGAACTGTTTAATATTTCAGCTTTAAATAAATTATTTCCTGCTATTCATCCGGCTGTGTCAAACCCTCAATGTTTGGTATGAGGATTTAATTGATGGGGTAAGAATTTAACCAGGTATCCCCAAGGAAGGCTTTCCCTAGGATTAACGGGACACTGTCTCTAAGAAAGGCAGCTAGGGCTCTGTAGCTAACAAGCCTATCCCAATCTGCCTCTTCCAGCACTCACAAGCCAGTTGCCCCAACCAGTGACTTTACCAATGATGACATTGATACCTACATGATAGCCATGGAAACCACATGCAATGAAACGGAACCATCTCCCAGCTCTGCTTTTGCCACAAGACATCCCAGTTCTGAAACCAAGGAATCAGACAGTGAAAATGAGGATACCGTCCTTGGCACACCACCACAAAAGAGGGTAGGTGGAGCAAGCGTGTTGCCGCACAATGCATGAAAACATGGTAGAGGGTGTCTGACATTGGCCTGGAGAATCTCCCTCCTGACCATCCAAATTAAAGGATGGGAGAAGCAGGAGCATGGATAATAAGTGCTTTTCAGTATAGGAAGGTGTGACCATTGCAGTACTTTGCAGCATCTGTGGCACCCACACTGCTCCTTTGGTGTGTATTGTGACTACTGTAATGTCTGTGACATACCACTTAGTTCAGAAGCAGAGGAGAGGCTTCTAAAAGTCATTGGGTCAGTGTCTGGATGCTGCCACTGAAGTGGGTGGGATGGAGATTTCAAAGGATAATTACTTGGGGAAAAGATCAGTCCCGTGTGATCACAAATGCAAAGGTCATAGGCACTTTGACCTGGTGTGTTAAGGGGATCTTGCTATTCTATTGTTTTCAATAAGTTACAATCAACTGTTATTGAAAGCAATAGAATAGCAGGATTGAAAGCAATAGAATAGCAGGATCCATTTAACACACTGCCTCTGTGACCTCTGCATTCATGATCATGTGGGAACCTCTACCAGCAGGCACTGCCTGCCATAACTCCCTAGCACATATATATTCTCTACATCCAGCCATTGCAATTTGTAAAACATGGTCTAGGTTTACATATGCATGGAACGACTATTGAGTTATTCAGTGTGTGGGAAAGTTGACTGTACTTTAGTGTGGTCTGCCTACCAACTTAAAATACTTACAATCCTATCCATCCCTCGCAGTTGGTCCTAGGTTTATGACTAACTTCAGTTGGAGCTGAGCCATTATTTACTGACTTTTAATGGCAGCAGCCAGGCTTTGTTAATCATTCTATTGCAAAATCAGGTTGTTGGTTTTTGGTCACTTGAAAAGGGTGGCGTGGTAGACAGGTGTGGTGAAAAGTACATTTGGGAGCAGCTTTGGAGCAGTTGGGAGGAACAGGGAAAGGAGGCAAAAAGTCAACCTCTAGGCATGGTAAACTTCATTCTGAATATCCTCTGTATCTTTTCTTCTACATTTATACAGATTGTTTTTGTGTGCTTTTTAAATTTGTTGAATCAATTTGTGATGTGGAAACTTTCAAGAACGCTTGCACCTTTTCAGCTTTCTTTCTCCCCAATTGTTATTTTCTTTTGCAGTTTCGTTCCTTATTCTTTGGATCAGTTTTAAATGAGTCCCAGATGAGAACTCGTTCCTTTTCCAGCCAGGACGTACTAGCAGAGGACAGTGAGGGAGATTCGTGAGCTCATCTGGATTGCTGTGCGTGCAACACACCTCTAAATCCCAAGGAGTCTTTGTTGGGTTAGGATTCTAATCCAACCTGCCCCAGCAAAATACTTTCTGACCAGAGACAGCTCTTCGTTGGCATTTTTTAAATTAAATGAACAGTCTCATGGAACTAGTATTTCCAGTGTAGAATCATAGCAACCATCATCTTTTTTTTTTTTTTTTTGAAAAGCAGAAATGTAGGAGACATTTCCTGTTTCGGGTTTGCAATTAATATAGAGCTCTATTACATTCCTTTTATACATACATACATACATACATACATACATACATACATACATACATACACTTCTCAGTGTTTTGATGCCAAGGCATATTGCTGCTGTAATATAGACCAACCTTTTAAGTTTCCTTTTAGAACCTTCCAGTTTGGAGCCAGCTTTCCTCTTTCTCTGTAATTAACAAATTTTTATTGCCCAAACTCTCATCATGGGAATGGAAAGTGAAATAAGGAAGAGAGAAAAAAAGCCTAGGAGGCTTCTAAAGCTGCCATTATTCTGTAAATATGGAAGGTGGCAAAGGACTGGGCCTGATCCCTTGTTACTTCTTGGTGTTTTCTCTAGCTCAATCCAGCTTTGAAGTGAAAAGTTAAAACCACCCTTAATTAAAGGTCTTGTACAGTGCTTCTAAAAAGCAGGTGTATTGCGGGGGGGGGGGGAATGGGGGATGACGACAGCCCTCTAGGATTTTGTTTTAGGCAGTGAAATGATTGAAGCAACAGTTGCAATCAAAGGTTTGCCTCTAGAGAGGCCATAACAGGGAATACAGTCCAGTTTACCAGATACTCCTCCGGAGGAGGCCTGAGCAAATCAAATGTTAGATAACTTGAATTTGACTGAATTCCCCACCCTTCTCAGAGGAAGCTTGGTTTTGTTTTGTTTTAGCTCTCCCATAAGTGATCGCGGTCCAAGACCAGGAGCTGCTGCTACAGCCAGATTCTGACTTCATTGGGACAACTTGTTCAGTAGTCTATGTACATTTTCCCAAATTAGTCTAGTCAGAATATACATCTAATTGTACAGGACAAGCACTATCCTGAAATGTGGTGCTTCCCCAGCTTTAAAGGAGAAAGGAAAGGAAGGAAGAAGGGGGAGTATTTTGTCTGAAATCAAGAAGCATTTTTCTCCCAGCCCATTTCATTTTATTCTCCCAAAACTATAAAGAGAAGCAACTACATTAAGAATATTACGTGTTTATTCAAAAAAAGATGTGGTGACCCCAGGGGGGGAAGGGGCGCGCACATCAGGACACAGTTGGCAAAAAAGTCGATCAAAAATACCCCCAAAAATAATGACATTCCCTTCCTAGAGAATGAGATTTTTTTTTTCTTTTTTGGTATTCAATCTCATTCAGACATTATTTCTTTAAAAAAAAAAAATGGCTGGATCCTAGCATCCTAGGTAAGCAGCCGCTGTACAGTGTAACCGCTATGCAAGACAGCCCAGGCCCTTTGTCTGCCGACGGAGGGCAAGCAGGACACGTTACTTCTTGGCTTTGGCTGAGTTGCGTGGTGGAGTGACTGGGCGTCCACCGGGATTCAAGCCACTGAACTGACCATATTTGCCCTTGTTCTTGTCTGCCGGTTTCAAGATCTGCAGAAAAGATGAGAGGTGGAAATTCACAGGGGGGCGGTTTCTGTACTTGATCCCTGGTGGAAAAATTCCTACTGATTTCATCTAATAATTGCAAATGTTTCAGGGTGAAAATACTTAAGCACCAAACCTCCTGAAATGTAGTAACGTTCTTAAAATGAAAATGCAATTCCAGGCACAGTTCTTTATAACTGGTAAAAGTAAAACAGCCATAAATTCTCTAACAGTGCCATAGAATAAAACAAGCTTAAGGACATGGAATTGCACTTCAAATTCCTTCTCATCATTCTTTTCTCTCTCTTTTCATGGGTTTTAAGCTACAAAGTCCCACTGGGCTTGTACATTCTGTTCTTGAAATTATATAAATGGAATAGTATAGCACAGAAAACACATTCAATTTTCGTTTTTGAAAACTATGGGACTCAGTTTGTATACTTGTAAGACATCTGATCTGCTTCATGTAGCCATATAAAAAAGGACCAAAATAAATGCAAAAAAAAAACAATAATATCCCAATTCCTTTTAAATATGGATATTGCTTTTGGCAAAGAAGTTCTGAGGCCCTTTATCACATTTTTCTATCATTTAAGACCACTAATAATATGTGCACACATGCATATTCAACCTGACAAACTATTTTACAATTCTAAAACCTCCTCCTGACTTTGCCTTTGGTCAGTTCCCCCTCCAAAAAGCCCACCTCACAATCACTCTAATTTCTGTAGCTTTTGAATTTCCATCTATGCAGTAGCCACTCTAATGTGGCACTGCAAAAGCAAAGCAAAAACTAATTTGGAACAAAAAGTCAGAAAATGGACCTAATGCAGAGGACATAACATAAACAAATACAAAATTACTGCAACTGGGAAAGTTGGTTTCCAAGTATCCCAGTTTTTACTATAAACCAGAGATACAATCTTGCTACAGGAGGAGGAATTTAAATGGATACAAAAATCCCTTTGAAATACAACTAACAGTTAAACACTGTATTCAAGAATCCTTGAGTTCTCACTTTGTCACAAAAGATAGTGCACCCTTTTATTGCTTGCCATGTGCATAAAAGGATAACAGCTGTAAAAGTAGCATCTCCAAAAGTCCTTACCTGGAAGGAGCACATGAGGGTCTCATCGACGCTCATCATTGCGCCTGCATTGTCAAACTCTCCACAGTAGTTTGGAGCAGAAAAGAGTGTCACCAGCTGTCGTTTGGCAAAAAATTCGTATCCATCTTCTACCACCTAACCAGGGTTGGAGAATCCATCAATCAAATATATGCACATGCTCAACCCAGTTTAATGTCCCCTTGCCAACAATATGCTTCGACCCTTCCTTATTTCATGGTCAGCTTTTGCAGTGATGTTTCCCATCACTTCTACCTTCTCTATTTAAAGCTATGTAACTTCCCAGTTCACGGAGACCCCTCCCCACCTCCAGCCAGGTGTACCCTTTCCTACTTGCTTTATGCTCTGACCTGATGCGCTCTGCAGATCAAGTCAAGATCATGCTTGTGAAGAAATTTGGCGACCACTTCTGAGCCAAATGTAAAAGAGACCCCACGGTCATTTTCACCCCAGCCCTGCACATCCTTGTCAGGGTCCGACCAGAGCAAGTCACAAAGCAGGCCCTGGTCAGGCACATCTGTGGGCCTCATGATCCGCCGAATCTGTTCCATAGACTGGAGGTCAGGAGAGAGCCCTGGAATACAGAATTTGCATTTATAAAGCAGGTTATTTCAACGTGTGGCTCTCACTAGAGGTAACGTGTAACTGGCTGTACCAGGAATCACTATTTTACAACACACTCTTGTTAGGGGTATTAACTGAAAAAATTCATCTGACCAGGCTTTCCATACTCAATCCTTTAAGCCAATTCTTATCCTTCACCGCCGGGATCAAAATCAGCCTGAATAAATTTTTCATCTAAAATGCTGCATCAAACCCTTTATAGGAAGCCAATATGGTCTTTCACTTTTTCCCAGGCTTTGTTCCACCTCCCAAAGGAAACACGCCTACGCAACACGCAAAGGACACCAAATTCCCCACTGTGCTATTGACACTGCCTATTACTTGACTTCTTTTCCTCTTGACACAGATTGCAAACCATCTGGAGAAATTCTGCATTACTTCAATCTCTTGCCTCCAGCAATTGGTGGCATCCATAGTAAAATCAGCTTCCACACACCCCAACATTATAGATTGCCCACCTCCATGACAGCAGAAGATTTTCTCATCAACAATGGCAGCAATAGGTAGGCAATTGAAGCAATCGGTGAAGGTCTTCCATAATTTTATGTTATACCGCCTTTTACCTATGGAAAGCAGGAAAGGGGCAAAAATTAGGTGGGAAAAAAATGCTGAATAGTTTTGAATAGCCACATTCCCGCAAGGTTTGCTGGATCTTGGGCATCTCCTTGGGGTTGGAGAGAAAGAAGGACTCGTGCAGCATAAGCATGCTATGCCACACCCCATTTCCCAAACCGCTACCCTCATTATCTACATGTACTTGACCATGATATGGCTTCATTTCCCACTCTGTAAGTTTATTGGTATGATGCACTCACATTCATCATAGAAGCCATAGATACGGTTGATGCTCGCACACTCATGATTGCCACGCAAAAGGAAGAAGTTCTCAGGGTATTTAATTTTGTAGGCCAACAGCAGACAGATTGTCTCTAACGACTGCTTCCCCCGGTCCACATAGTCACCTAAAAAGAGGTAATTGCTCTCTGGGGGAAAACCCCCATACTCAAAAAGCCGGAGCAAGTCATAGTATTGCCCGTGGATATCACCTGGGAGATGGTAGAAGAAAGAGAAATGAAAAACTGTTCAAACAATTTACACATTGCATTTATACATATGCTGTCTTCTTCCTAAGTGAGAATGGCAAGGGTGGGAAATGACCATCCCAAAACCAGACAGCCTGACATTCATAGGCATCAATGTGCCTGTAGACATCATCTTTAATGCCTGCCAGATTTCTTGCCCTACTTTAAAAATCGATTAAACGGGAAGACGATGCAACGCAACCCAAGGCATTGCCCTTTAGTATCTTGGATTCCATAGGCATGCTTGGAAAATTAAAATAACAGTGTGATGCAGCTCAATGCTTTGTCTAAAAGATAGGAGGATCAATCTGACCAGATAAAAAGACCAGCTTCAGCTCACTTTGAAAGTGCCAGTACAGAATCTTCTGCTCGATATGTGTTTTATGGCTGACCATGTCTATGGAGGCAACCATTTTGAGAGAGCTCTAGAGAAAGAGAAGGAAAAAACTGCAATGGCATCCCACTTACCACAAATTTTGAGTGGGGCTTCTAGTTCCAGCAAGATGGGCTGGCTCAGGAAGATCTCTCGTGATTTCAGGCAGAGGCCCCGAATCTCATTTTCTGTGAGCTGAACGTTCTTGCCTGGACGTGATCCTTGCACTGGTGGAACAAAACAAAACAAAAAGCTGATACTCTCATTCCCTAGCACCCACCTCCATGCTGGTTCACCTTCCCGGAGATATTCCTGGCAGGTTGCTCTTGTTTCTAGGAAGTTCTGGGGTTAATAACCAAATCCTATCTTGTCCCCACATGAAAAGCATGATTTCCTTCTGCGACTGAGGAAGGCAGAATCTGCTAGCCAAGTCTGTGCCTGAAGGACCATTAGCTTAGCTTCTCACAGGTTAACAAGACATTACTGGCCCAGGAGACACTCACTGGGGAACTGCCACGCAGTAAACAAAATCTTAAAGGAGCTTCATAACTCTGCATTATTTGCTTCAGTATAACATTTATTCTGCTTTGGGACAATTTTTTTTAATGAAAACCAGGCTCTGAAGCAAGTGGATCAGTTAACAGTGCTGGTAAAAATCTGACACTCTGGGATGACAGCACTGTCCCACAAACAGCCCTCTCTCATGTGGCATAAACCGGCACTCCTTAACACAATAATT
This sequence comes from Boaedon fuliginosus, assembly GCA_027560395.1. NCBI lineage: Eukaryota > Metazoa > Chordata > Lepidosauria > Squamata > Lamprophiidae > Boaedon > Boaedon fuliginosus. The sequence continues at coordinate 235,879 of JANHGC010005802.1, read as the reverse complement.
GCAGTGTGATGGTGGTGTTCCAAATTTCTAGTTATAGCAGAGGCAGAGTTTGTGATCAAGAGTTTCTTTTTTTCACTGCTGCGTTGCAAATAAACAGCTCTGAATCAAAAGCAAAATCAAAACATCGCATCAACCTAAATCCACATAATCCATGGGCTTGAGAAAATTTAATATTAAAATCCTGCCTTATTCTGGTGCCAATCTCTCTCTCAAACTCCATCCACCCCTGCAACGGGAACAGATTTAACAGACACCACCTCACAAGTTAAATTCAGCAAGATTAAATCCCAAGCTTATCGGAACTAGGGCACAATTGGATAATCTGGGAAAGCCAATTCCCACTGAGTTGGTTAGCAGAAAACCTGACTCCCTATCTCTGGAATTATATGAGACAGATACCGAAGTGAACACTTAGGCTGGGGCTATGGTGATCCACAATTACTTTTTTAAAATAGCAAAGGGTCTTCTACATCAACATTGATGTATCCTCCTTTCTCGTTGGGTGTGGAGATCCCCAGAATTAAGATAGCTACCTTTTCATATATAGATGGGTCAGTTTTTGAAGATCACCTCCTTAAAAGAGCTTGTGCTATCAAGGCCAGAACAGCCTGTTCAGTCAGGGCCTCTGCAAGCCTAAAACTCTCCCCCCCCCCGTCTGTCCCCCCCCAGCGAACGCCAAAAGGTTTTTCCCCAGGGGTAGGTCGGCGCCTCATCCCGCCCTCCATTTGCACCCAAGAGGAGCCAAACCAAACAACTGCAGGAATCGCCTTGGCGATTCGGCATCCCCGTTCTTCGTTTCCCCCTGTTAGCGTTAGGAAACTCAGCTCCCCGGAGAGGATGAGCCCCCCCCCCCGGACACTGGTATGGCTGTTCAAGCTCGTCTCTGCAAGAACCCGCAGCCGTCGCTGGCAGAATCCCTGGGCCACCGGCACACCCTTCTCGAGGCGCAGGGGCTCACATCCGCCCTCGACCCTCCGCTAAGCTTTCCCTCCACCCTGCAGGAATGGCCTTTTCGGACGCCGGCATCCGGCTCTTTTCTTTCGGGAAAGGGGCTTGGCCAAAAGGGCGCTTTGAGTGGCTACCAAAAGGCGAGACGCGGTGGGAAAAACCGACGCAGACGGAGCGGGGGCAGCTCACCCAGGAGATTTTAGTCCTGGACTGACCTCGGTTCCCCAACCCCACCACCCCCGATCCTAAACTAGGCTGGAGGGGATTATAAATGCCGCTTCGCCCGCGCAAATAGAGACGTCTCGATCTGCGAGCACGACAGGGAAACGGAAAGTGGGCCTCTGAGCCATTTCATCCCTCTTAACGCGTGGGAGAAAATGCCAAGGCGCCAAGATCGCGCAATAAGAGCCTCGATCCGGTTCCTTTCTCCTCCAGCCCAGATCGGGGAAGTAAAACCGCTGCTGGAAATCCTGGGAAGTCCCTTGCGCCGGTCGAGAGCGCCCTGCCGCCTGGAGAAGAGGCGCTGGTGCGGGGGCGGCGTGGGACATTCCAGCGCCGGGAGGCGAGAAGCGGGAGATCGGAAAGCGGGCAGGGTCCGCCGCTCCCCCTTCCCCTGCCTGGACATTGGGCCACCCGGGCACTCCAGTCGCTTTCAGCCACACAAAGCCCGGCCCCAGCCGCTTACCTTCCAGCAGGCGCCCGATGATGGAATCTAAATTGAGCTTCTCGCCGTCCGACATGGCGTCCTAAGAAGCTGAGCTCGCCTGGTTCCTTCCTTCCCCTCGGCGCGCCCCCCTCCCGCCCCGCTCGGTGGTCCTAAGCAAGCAAGCAAGAGGAAGGGGAAAAGGCCGGCTTTCTTTTCCTATTTCTTGCCAAGGAGTCTCCTCCTCCTCCTCCTCCTCCGAAAGCAACCCGCAGAAAAGGAAGCCGTGAGAGCTAATAGGCCCTGTCCTCTGCTGCTGCCGCCGCCACCACCACCTACAGGCTGGAGGGAGCAACACGAGGCTTCTCTTGCGATTGCGCCAGCTTTGGCCGATCCCAGGAAAAAGGAAGAGGAGGAGATGGTTGCGGCAAGAGGCTTCTGGGAACTGTGGTGTTTTCTTCATACTGGTCCCAGTAGAGTCGGAAGAAGCAGTTGGCGGACAAATATGGAGAGTCACAGCGCTTTGAAAATGCGCAGGACTTTTCGCTAATTCATTTCCCTAAGAAGCCGGTGAACTGGTTACCTATTATATGCATCTGAAAGAGAAAGAAAGCAGAGTAGAAAAATGGTCTCTTGTCTTAAGATATCCAATGCAAAATCCTATGGAAGCTGAATTTAAAAACATTTTAAAAATTTAAACGTTTTATTGTAACAATGTAATTTTTTACTGTTTTAATTGTTTTTAGCCGCCTTCTGTTCCCTCGGTTGGGGGAACAAATGTAATTTTATTTACGGGGTAAATAAAAACCAACTCTTAAGTGCTCATTCCTCTCCAAGTGTTCATCCCCATGGCCTTCTTGCCTGCTAGCCTGGGGTAGCAGAAGCTCCATCTTGATGCCAGCCTCCTGCTGCAGAAGGCTGATGTTGGAGTAACTCGAGTTCCCCCGAAAGGGGTGAAGAGAGGCGGGATATAAATCTAATAAATAATAATAATAATAATAATAATAATA
>JANHGC010005802.1:204452-223912 GCA_027560395.1 Boaedon fuliginosus | reverse complement strand
GAAGGCCCCCGGTATTCTTTTCAATTCAAAGTCCTTTCCGCATTTTCTACATACTCCGCCTTATAAATATTCATTAGCTTCGTTTCTCGCCTATCATTGGATCTTATCAGGCATCGATCTTTTAACATCCAATCCGTCTTCTCCGTGTTTGCAGCAATACAGGTCTTTACCTTCTTATCCAAGCTTTCTTTGTGGTCGCTCCGGGCTTGTTGCGGCAAGCCGCTTTTCTCCCCACCGGTATGGAGCTAGAGCACGGGGCGACAGGGAGACGGCACACTCCCCTCGGATCCCGGCCAACGTCCTTTCCCCCCTGACCACTACGAGGTCAGGGTTAGGCCCCTCCGGGCCCCTGGTGGGTACGAATTTCAGGAGCTTCCACGGAGCCCCGTGAAAACTTGACCGATCCCGTCCGGATGCAGACCACGCCCCCCGGTAGCGATAATTTTGATTGATTCAGAGAACCGGCAAATACCACCTCTGATTGGCTGACAGCATAACCACACACACCAAGCCACGCTCACAGAACCGGTAGTAAAAAAAATTGAATACCACACATCACTTTATTTATTTATTTTATTAGATTTATACCCCACCTCTCTTCCCCGGTCAAGGGGAACTCAAGGTGGCGACTTTGGTCTTTGTAGGGTTGCCTGAACTGAAACAGCTAAAGAAGAAATAGAATTAAAGTTTCTGATGATGGCCCATCACTGTTTAAATTTCCCTGGCAATCACCACAGTTTTAGCTGGATGTTTTAAAAAATAGAGAAAAAGCTGAATCTTTCCTGGTGTCTGTGGCCCAAATCTTGGCTACCTATATAGACAAAGGGTATTGGGCTTCTTTATGTAAGTGGGTTCTATATAGGATCATTATGTACTTAGTTTATATGGTTTATATAACAATTCAGGTAAAGCTGCTGTGCCGAAAAGGAATCCCTTCCTCTTTACGTGCACGCTGTTGGCCTCTGTTGTGTGGAGGACAGACCAAAATGGAGAAGAGCCCTGGAAAGTACCAGGTAAGCCTGCATCTTATTCTAGCCTTTGAGGCACAAGATATTCTACATGTGTTAAAAGGGTTTGGATTAGAAATGTTCTATTATCAAATCAGCCAACAGGACAACCACCTGTTCTGCTATTGCACTTATCCTTTCCATCTGTGCCTTTATATCAATGAATTAGCAAACCAACCACACATTCTTCCTGACTTATATTTCCTCTTCTGTTGATTATTTGAATATTTACATTAAGACTTGAGCCCTGCTTCGTATAGTATAGCATCTCTAATAAAGGTGTGGCAAGAGCATACTTTGAGATGCAATCCTATGGACACTTAAGAGAGAGTAAGTCTAACTATTGGACTTACTTCCATGTTAAGTATGCATAAGACTGGTTTGTTAATTTTGCTTTTCATTTGTGTCAGAATGCAATTTAGTTTTACTATTTTTTATTATTTATTCATTTGTAATATCTATTCACTTAAATATACTATGCTTTCAGCAAAAATGTTTTCAAGGCAACAATATGCAGTTAAAACAATTGAAATGTATGCAGAATAATACAATTACAAAACTAAAAAACCTTAAGCAAATATAGAATGGTACAAGTAAACCAAAGTAGTTGAAATCTATTTAGATTATGTGCTATTAAGTTGGTTACAAATCTTAGTAGTATCAGAGACAGACCTTCTCCAGGTTGATCTCTCCCATCCCAGCCCTTTATGTGTTTTTGGGTTAATTAAACCCATTGCCTTTATAGTCAAGTCCATCCATTTTGTTTCTAATCATTTTCTGCTTCTCTTTCCTTCCATCTCTCCAAGTATTATGGATTTCTCAAGGGAACTCTGTCTATGTATAATGTGTCCAAAATGTGACAATTTGAGTCTGATCTTGAGTGAAAACTCTGGACTGTTTGATGAGTCATTTGTTTATTTTTTGGGTTATCCATGACATTCTCAAGAATTCTGAAATATTACCTTGCTTCTTCAAAAATCTATTTTCACTTCCACAGAGTACCACATGGAAAACTATTGTCTACATAGTTTCTGATCTTTATAACCATAGATAAATCACATTTGAACATTCATTCGTACCCTATCAAGAGGTAGTATTTCTTGATTACTGGTTTCTTTTTGTTCAGTAACTGATCCTAACAGGCAAAAGTTATCCACTACTGCAGTGTCATTTCTAAAGCTGGTCTCTGAAACTGTTATTACTGTATTGATTTGGTGTTTTTTATATTTAATAACAGGCCTATTTTTTCCCCACTGTGCTCCTGGCCACATATTTGTTTTACCGTGTAACTGAGCCCTTGTATCTCCTTGTACCAATAATATAATCAATTTTATTTCAGTGCCCTCCATCTGGTAATTATAGACATCATTTGTGAAGACTGTGTTTGCAATAAAGGAGTCACTGGATTGATAGAAACTAATAAATCATTCTCCTGCTTCATTTCTGTTTCTGTAGGGCATACAGTTCAACCACATTTTCCTCCTTACTATTTTCAGTTGTGGCATTCCAGTCTCCAACCATGTCTTGCTGGCATGATTTTCAATTTCAGATTGAAACTGACCATAAAACCCATCAACTTCATCATGTGTTAAGATTTGGAGGATAAAGTTGGATAATTGTTATTTTAAAGAGTTGCCCATTGCTCTTACTAATATTGATATTATTTGATTACATTGGTCTTGATATTACTTGATTTTTGCTGTATCCTTCCTGACTATAACAGCAACATAATTTCTTCCTTGTTTTTTATATCTTGTAGCAAACAATGTGAGTTTTTGGTTGAAAGTGTTTAATTTCAATCAATTTCAATTAGCTGATGCAGAAGATGTCAATATGCAGTCCATTTTGGCTTTCATTTTTCTATTTCCATGCTTTTTACATTCCGTGTTGCCAAGTACAGTAATTTTGTCTTTCAGCTTTTGATTTTTGTTTCCTGCATATCAACATCAGCAAATAGATGTCTGGAAGGATTTAATTTAGCCAGATGATATCATGAGCATTATTAATAAACTGAAAGACCTTCAGCTGTCGCTTAGTATGTTGAGTGCCTGAAGACCACATCATCTAGCATTGAATTATCAATAACTTTATTGTGTTTATCTTTCTTTAACAACCTATAAAGATGGGGTGCATTGTTGGGAAAGAGTTGGGCAAATATGGGGCCATCACTGACAGAGGTCTGGTTGCTGTTGCAGGAATTGCTTGAGGTACCTGGTGATCCTCAGTGGGTGGAGACTATCACGAAGGACATTCACCGCCAGTTCCCTTTCCATGAGATGTTCCTGTCTCCTGAAGGTCCTGGGTGAGTGGGTAGAGTACGCAGAGTGGAATTTTTGAATAGATTATTACAGATTAAAATATACAGAATAGTTGTTGGAAGAACTTTTGAATTTATCATATTTTTTTAGCAAAGATAAATAATATTTAACTAAAATATGTAAATGCTTCATATACTATCTCTTTTTATTTTTTCTTAATTTATGTCCAATATTTTGTTGATTTAAAAAAATCAAATCAGCTCCAAATCTAAATTGTAACATGCTTATGTGTTGCTCTATATGTTAATAGCATTAATTGCATTAGGTCCATGAATAATAGCATTAGGTCCATGAATACAGTAGGTTTTTTGAGAGTTACAAGGCTTCCTCCTTCACTCAATTTTAACTTTAATTTTTTAGAAATTAAAAGGAAGTTAGCATGTTGCAGAACAAAGGACTAGCTTCTTGAGATCCCAATAGCATTTGTAGAAAATAAAAACAATGGGTACTGGGCTACTGCTTTTCTAGAAAAGATACCCACATGACCAGGAAAAAGATCAAAAGAAGCCAGAATTAAGAAAACTCAGGGAAGGCTAAAGAGATTATGGGAGCAACCTCATCAATTTCCCATACAGACTATCTTATTACAGCACTCATTTGGTGAAAAGTCAAACTCTGCCATGCTCAATTTATTATAATAGTGCACAATGCATGCTCTAAATATCAGAAATGGTCACTGCCTTCTAAAGTGTACCTACCTCTGTCTAGGGAAGGGAAAGGATTGTGTATTGATACAAGAAGAAAGACTTCATTCCCTGAATATTTTCATATAGAGGCTAGCAGAATAATAATCTAATAATCTGCCAGAGGTGCTTTCAGTTGGATGATTGTTTGATGACTGAAATGGACTTTCCGTAACTCTGTCCCCATAACCCTTTACCACATCTTCTGAAAAACTATGGTAGCATGGCTAAAGACTGGTGATCCTAGCTCTGAGTTGTGTGTGTGTAAAGTTTAATGGGTTATACGAACTCAGGCTTTGTGTGGGAAATAGTTCAACATGTTGTGTGACTGTAGAAAATGAATTAACTCAGTAACCATGCTCAGTGTGTTGCATGATATAGACTATAATTCTTTATACTTTGTATAACTGATTCCATTTCCAACTCTTAACTTGGCTAACCCAAATAAAAATTTTATTGTATTTTTTTAACTGCTGTCAGCCGCCTCGAGTTCCCTTTGACCGGGGAAGAGAGGTAGGGTATAAATCTAATAAAAAATAAAATAAATAAACATTTTCCAGATGCATTAGGGTACTATTTGAACCATCCCACCCAGTTGCTTTGAACCCAGTTTATCTATGGAATGTGGACAGTCCTACCCTGTAGACTGGTCACTTGCCCCATGGTAGAGTGTTGGGGAATGGAAAGCCCACTTACAGATTCTGAGACTGAGCAACAGGTTGAATCCCACTGGACAAGGCACAGCACAGGATTCTACCTAAAAGCAGAATAACAAAGCTGAGCTGGAGTGCTCTTACTGGATTGGATATGGTGAATCCAAGGCAAGGATGTGACCATGGTTTCCTCAAGCCTTCTGTGATCTCTATTCCCTTATAGACAGCAAGGGCTGTTGCAGCTGCTGAAAGCCTACACTGTCTATCGGCCCCAAGAAGGTTATTGTCAAGCTCAAGGACCAGTGGGTGCCCTGCTTCTCATGCACATGCCACCAGAGGTGAGTCTCAGGCAAAGTCCTTCATCCTTATAGTTATCACTATGATTGTTGGATTGATTGATTGACTGATCAAACAATATATATGAGCCACTCCTGGCTAGCATGTAAATCCATATAACATTAAAATACTTCCCAAATAGAAATTGGATGGGGTTGAATCCAATTTCCAAAGCTCCTGAGAAACCAAATAGCTTTCACTGCCTTTCAACAAGTCAAAAGGCAAAGGACAGGGATATCTGCATGTGGGGTCAAAAAAGTCAACATGGCAGTGGTTTCAAAATGCAGCTAGTCCACATGATACAGTTATAGATGCGTCTGTCTTTATATGCATTGTCACAAATAAAAAATTGGCAGAAATGTGATTGCATCATCGTGACCTCCTGATGGCATCCTGACATTTTTTAATGTACCCTTTGAAGTTCCCTGAGAGGAGCCAGGTTGTGTCCCTCTGATTTTCCAAACCCTCTCTAGAATTTTAGACAAGATGGGCAGGGTCAGATTTTCACCCATTTTATTTTTCGTACTTCATAGTTATTCCATGCGAAATCTTCTCTATCAGCTGCTACTGTTTCTCTTTCCTGATGGCTGCCTGTTTATTTTTTCCAGCAAGCGTTCTGGTGCCTGGTACAGATCTGCGACCACTATCTGCCTGGTTACTACAGCCCCCAAATGGTGAGAGATTTAGGAAAGAAGGGAAATCTACCTGTGGGGGTGGGAATCACCAAACTGGAATGGGACAGCACATCTTAAGGCCTTTCTTTGGAGTTGAGTGAAAGTTCTCTCCACCAATTTCTAACAGCAGAAGCTATATTGAGATAATATTTTCTGTCCCCACTGCTAATGCTTACCCTTATCCCACAGACTCTATTCCAGCTGCTGTCAAATGGTAATATCCTCTTAATCAAAAATATCTGCAGGATTTGGAAAACGAAGTCATGGGTTTAGCCCTCTGGCTTTGGTACCCATCTTTTCTCCTCAACAACACCAGCAGCTATGAAAACAGTGATGGGAGAAGACAGAGTGAGGGTTTGACATTAGGTGCCTGCTCACTTCTGCTGGTTTATCAAATGCGGATCAGCCTTTAACAATCTGGCCCTTCAACTCTTGCTGAGAAGAATTCACTTAGCTTCTTATGATGTTTTCCATAAGGCTCCAGGATGACAGTTGCTAGAGAAAATGATTTGTTACGTTCCTTTGTTGAAAGCAACATCCTAGCTGATTTAGGCAGAATGTTCTCCAGCTGGAGATGATATTAATTACCACTGATTGGGGACAGGAATGGAACCCCTAACATATCCCCCTTTCAATCTCTCCCTGGTTTTAATTAAGCAAAACAGGCATGTAATTAGAAGACTTTTGGAAGTAAGGGACTTTGAAAAAGCAGCTCTTTCCAGATCTGGCATCTCAACAAGCCTGCTGATCAGCTGCTCACATCTTGTTCCCCATGGGAGTTGCGGGGGACAAGGAAGTGGAAGAAAGTGCCTGGGGAGAGGGGGAGATGCATTTTTTAATTTTTTGTTTTTATTTTGAGCCTTGAAATAGATAGATTAGTTAGAGCACACATATGATTTTGTAACCCATATGACACGAAGTCTGATGTGAGAAAATGTTGAATATACAAAAAAAATAAATAAATAAACTGGAGAAAAAATAGATAGATTAAAGGCAAAAGTTCAGTTAGCATAATTTCATATTTGACTCATATAAAAGAGGATGCATGCATGAAATTAAAACCAAAGGCTCAAGAATTGTGCCAGGTGAGGATGGCAAGCAAGAGTGTAGTGCAAGGGTCTCCAAACTTGGCAACTTTAAGATTTGTGGACTTTAACTCCTGGAGTTCTCCAGGCTGCTGGCTGAGGAACTCTGGGAGTTGAAGTCCACAAGTCTCAAAGCTGCCAAGTTTGGAGACTCCTATGATAGTGGATAGATGAAACTGTAGGATGGAAGGCTGGAGGTCTCATATCTCCCCTCCTGGAAGGGTTTTGTGTCTTCATATCCTGGCCTTCACACTCTTGTCTACTCTATTCTAGGACAATGGCTTAATAGCTTCTACTGCCACTATACTATCTTCCAGGGGACATTTTTTGAATTATTCTTCTCTTAATACTTCCCATTTTAATTGGGCTTTCACAGCCTGTGTTCCCTTTCTGATGATTAAAAGATCAAAAGGGAAATAATTTCCATAATGCCACTTCGTGACTGTAGCATGGAGGCACGTGACTTGACGATTCAGCCATTGCTTGGTAAACAGACCATTTTCAGAAGACATAAAGGGAATTTATTTTAAATAAAATCTTCAATTTTAGATATTAAAATGAATATAGGGTTGAATGACCACTATTTAAAGCCTGATGTCACCTCTGACAAAAGGAAGTGACAAATGAAAATGCAGCGCTCAAGTCAGATCATAAGATGCCACTGGTCTGCTCCAAATGATGTGTTCTCCCTAGGATGTGGTTTATGTTGCGACATAACACTACAGAGGCAAGAAGATGTTGATTAAAATCTCCATGCCCATCCAGAAGGATACATGCAGGTTGAAGTTTAAATATCATATTCTATAACTTGTAGAAGAATAAAGAAAAAAATAATTCCGTGTTTTAATACCCAGCTTGTATCCACACTGTGATAAATGTTCATGATTGTAAACGAATAGTTAAGTCGAGGACGGGTAAGGGTAGGAAAGTGAGAGTAATAGAAGAGGAAACTATTTGATTAAATGATGTAGCTACATCTTTTTCCTGCAGGAGGCGCTGGTGCTAGACAGTGAAATTTTTACTGCGCTCCTCCATCGAGTGTGTCCGAAGGCCTCCAAGCACTTGCAGAAGCATGGGGTGGGGCCTTTGATGTACATGCCTGAGTGGTTCCTGTGCCTCTTTGCCCGCACGCTGCCCTTCCCCACAGTGTTGAGAGTCTGGGATGCCTTCCTGAGTGAGGGTGAGTGAGGGCAATGAGCACTTGGGGATCTGTAAGTCCGAACTGAGACAAGAAGCAGAATCATATTGCAGAACTTTGCAAGGCAACAGACTGGGACAATCAATTGCTAGAGTCTAACCCTACAGATGCAGGAAGCCAAATTGGAAAACAAAGGCAGGAGAGTTGGAACAACCTTTCTTTTAGGAAAAGATATCTTCTATGGATAAAGAAAGAAATTAAAATCTTTCTGAAGTAAATTTAAGAAGAAATAGGATGGAGAAGGACAGAGATACAGGGATGGTCATGATTTGGAACCAAGATGGACAGCATTCTGATAGACTCACACTTAAGATTTTTTTTTTTAAGAACAAAGTAGAGATGTTGCTCAGTGTGCAGAGCTTTGCTCTTTGTGTTTTCACAAAGCAAGGACATTCTCTTTTTTTCTACACTTTGGAATTGAGTTCTTCCAAAATCACTAGGCAAGATCATGCCTGATAATTGTTTAGATGAAGAATTACTAGGGAATCCCAGGGCTGTAAAATAGATAAAATGGGGAGCTGAAAAAATATTCAGGAAAAAGATATTAGCGTATTGTTAGATATGCCATATAATTGCCAAGGAAAGCTCATGGACAAGCCCAAGAAGTCACCAAAAATCCAATGTTAGGCAAGGACCTTTTGAGATTTTTCTCGTTCTTATGTTATTTTAAGGCTTGTACTACATTTTTAAAAATGTTTCCACTTCAAAATGATGGGAAGGAGCTATGGTTGAAGGACATACTTGAGATCCTGAAAAAGACATTTTATCAAGTTACTCATCCTTACTTTGGAGGGGCAGCCTTCTACAGATTCTGAGACTGTAACTTCCAGAATTCTCTGTGAGCATTGGCAAAGAGTGGCAATTCTGGGAAATGCAGTTCTACATTAGCTGCAACACTCTGAGTAAGCAGGATAGTTTGGTGTACGAAGGATGACTTCAGTAAATTCATTCACCAGTTTTCTAATTCTGCTTCCCTGGAACTCCAATTCTGCTTCCCTAGAACTTTTAGATTATCTAATTATGCTTCCCTGGAGCTCTCAGGTTATTCAGAAACCATGAGAAGCAGCATTCATCAATGGAAGAACATCCAGTTTGAATCCCAGCACTTCCAGCCAAAAGAGTAACATGAGAGTAACATGAAAGATGCTGCTTGTCAGAATAGGCCTGGCCAGATGGATGGACAAGAGTATACAAGAGTGCTTGCCCTGAGCTCAACTGCTCTGCCTTGGCTTTCTCCCACAGGGGTCAAGGTGTTGTTTCGTGTTGGTCTGCTGTTAGTCCGCTTAGCCCTGGGCTCCTCTGAAAAACTACGTGGCTGTTCAGGACTGGTGGAGACACTGGAGAAGCTACGCAGCATCCCACCTCAGTTTCTGCAAGAAGACAGCTTCATGGCTGAGGTAGATACTACAAAAACCTCCTGTCTGATGTAGCAGCTCCTTTTTGTGTTTCTTTCTAGCCACAATTTGTGGTGTGCAGGCTTGTGAGACTTGCAAAAGATGATTTCAATAGCAACTGGGAGATTTTGTGAAAGGGTAGGAACTCTCAAGTATTTGTTTCTGGTTTTTAAGGGTACACAAGGAAGGCATACAGTGTGTCTCTGTGTAAAGAGTGGGATGTTAAAGGACAGAAAACCATGAATGTTCCAAGGTGGTTTTTCCAAAAGGCAATTAGACTTGGTTGGGTTTTTTTTCCCTTTGAAAATGTTTCACTTCTCATCCAAGAAGATTCTTCAGTTCTGACTGGTGGGGAATGGAAAGATTATATTCTTTGCAGTCATCTGGTCATTAGCATTTTGAAGATCTGTCCTTAGCTCTCTCAGGCCACTTGGGGTTTATCTGAATCTTCAGAGTCACCTGAATCAGAGTGTAAACGGGTGTGTAATGTACTTGGGACTGTGTAGTATACAGGAGATAGGCGGTGTCATACCCCTCCCCCATGGTTGTGGGAGGGCTCTTCAGTTTGAACATAGATGGCCTCTTTGAACTCTCTTTCAAACTAATGGTCCTCTCTGTCCAGAATGTGAACTTTGCTGTCTTCAAAAAAGTGACCCTTTTCTTTCAGACACAGATGGACTCTGTCTCACGAAGGCTTAATGCATATGTATGGATTTTCTTTCTTTTGAAATATTTGTTGACTACCACTATTATAAGACTTTGGCAGTTTACAATTAGATAGAAAGAGAACCAATACAATAAAAATACAAAGTGATACCTACATACCAAGATAAATGCCATCAAACGCCCAATCAGGATCCAAAACATGTTAGAATAAAAAAAGATTCTGTTGGTTTGCAGAATGCAAGGAGGGAGATGTCAGATTAAACATCTGGCAGGGTGCTGACTACTGCCATGCTCTAACACAGCCTGGGTAAAAAAAAACAGGGTGCCATAAATCTCTTCCTGATTGCAGGAAGAGGAAGGCAATAAATAGAAAGTATAAAAGGTTCTTACCTCCTCCCTTCCTATTCATTCTGCTCTTTCCTTTACCTTGTTCTGATGATAATGCTGTATCCTGAAAATAAACAGACAATGATTAGATGAAGCTTCTGACTACGCATGTTATTGCCAGGGGCACATAGACCCAAAACACCAACAGGAGATACTACCAATAGGAGAGATATGTCCAGGAAAAGCATATATCAGAAATCAGGGGCCGTAAAGTCCCATATACTTCCTGTGCAGGAATGGTGGCTCTCAAGGGGTGGTAAGAAGAAGCGTGGCTCTAATGGGTAGAATTAATTTTGGCAAATTGGTGCCTTATGTAATTCTGGGTCATGTTATATAGGGCTTTATAGGTATCCATCACATAGATTTGGATTTCTCAACTTCATTATCATCCTGCTGGCATGTCAATGGTTAGAATACAATATTGCAGGCTAATTCTGCTGACTGCCTGCAGTTTGATTCCCACCAAGCTCAAGGTTGACTCAGCCTTCCATCCTTCCAAGGTCAGTAAAATGAGAACCCAGATTATTGAGGGCAATATGTTGACTCTGTAAACTTCTTAGAGAGGGTTGTAAAACTAAAGCACTATGAAGCCACTGGTGAGATTCAATCAGTTCGGCCTGGTTCCTATGAACCGGTGGCAGGAATTTCCTGCATTCAACAAATATTACCCCTGGCTGGCCTTGCCCATCTGCCCCCGCCCTCCTGCCCTAAATATCTAAATTCCCTTGTTTAAGCTCAGTTGATTGGCATTGCAGAGCTCTGCTGCACCTCAGCTGAGCTAAATAGCTCATCCCCACTTGCCCCACCCCGCTCCCTTCCCCACATGTGGGTCCTCACTTGCGCACGTGTTCAGACTCTCAGAGGCCTTTTGGCATGAGGAGAAGCCTGCAGCTGCCACCTCTTTTTCAGTGCAAAGCCTGCAACCTTCTTGTGCCAAAAAAGAGGCAGTGGCTGCAAACTTCTCTCCTCGCCGAAAGAGTAGCTGCCCTGTTCTTCCCGCCAGCTGACCCAAGTAAGCTCTGAGGTGGGGACAGTGGGGGGCGGGAGGAGGCTGGGCCAGTGCGCAGCCTCCAGGGTCTCTGCTGCAGAGGAGTGGAAATTTGAGGGCTAATCACCCTTGGGTGATTAAGCAAAGGAGTAACATCATTCAAGTGCCTAGGCTCCCATTCCAAGGTAGGGGTTTCGTTTGGTTGTATTGCAGCACTGTTTTTTCTTATTCCTGGTGCGTTAAATTAAATGAAGCCTTATGTATCCGTTTTTAATTATTTTGCTCCTCCAAATGAGATTTTTTTTCAGGAAATCTGCAGCCTAAATTCAGGAATGATACTTATTGAAACCATAAGAGCTATAAAATATGGAATTTATGGCCACATATGGACCCCGATCGACAGGTTACCCCCACCTCTTCTCTCTTAGAAGTCCATTTACTGTAATACAAGCAATTCTAAATTCGCATTTTCTTCCATGGGCCTCATACCTAAATTTGTCCTTGTTGCTTTCTTCACCTTTGGTAGGTCCATGATGTGGCCATCTCAGAGAGTGACCTGGAACGTGAATGTAGAATCCAACTGGGAAAACTGTGCAAAACTCAGCCTAAATTCCAGTATAACCCAAAGCAGCGCCTTTCTGGTGCAAAGGCCATTTTTGACGTTCAGCAACTGGAGGATGCGCAGAACAATAAGACAGAGAAGGAAATTCACACACATACTTTCCACATCCCCAAAATCACGATAGACCCACCCCCATTATCCCCAAAGGAGCAGAAGAGGGCCTCGGAGATGCAAGGTCAGAAAAAAGAGCAGAAAAGGAAGAAGCCAGACACAAGGGGAAAGACTTTCCACGTCTTTGAGCATCCCAAGGGTAGAAGGGAGAGAAAGCTAGAACCAGAAGACACAAAGAGCAAGTCGTCATTTTACTTGGAGGCATGATTCTCACTCAGGGCAGAGAAGAGATTTGGAACTCTGGGAGAACAATCGTGCAGCATTTTCTCGCTGCCCTGCTCTGGTTAATGGATGAATTCAGAAGCTTCGATACAGCCTGAGTTGACTGCAATCCTAAATTTCTAAGAAAAAAATAAATAAAATAGGCTGGGTTTCCTAATTTTAGGAGCTTCCTCTTTCCAAAGCCTTCATCTATAACCCTGCTTGAATTAAAATAAGAGATTTTACGTAAGTGTTGGGATGTAGATAGAGCTATGAGTTATAGATGTGTGTGTGTGTGTGTGTGTGTGTGTGTGTGTGTGTGTGTGTGTCTGTGTGTGTCTGTGTGTGTCTGTGTGTAGAGAGAGATACGATTTAGCTAAGCTTGGTGAATTTCAAAGGGCTTGGTGAAACCAAGCACCCTTCTTCCCATCACTCAGCTCCCACCCCCAGTAATTTTGGGATAGATCAGAAAGAGAACCCCTGATAATTTGGAAATAGGGTAGCTCTCATTTAACAGCTGCCTTAGATAGAAACTTTCTGCAGTTACAATGGTGATGAAAAAATAATTTTATGAGCAACTTTGCAGGTCTGTAAAGCAAACAAAAGCTGAAGTAAAATTGTAAAATTGTGATGTTTTAGTTAGTGACTGCTTTGCTTAATGACCAATTTGCTGGTCCCAATTCTGGTCATTTGACAAGGACAAATTTTATGCTACACATGTTCATCTATTTTGCTGTGGATGTTGTAACCTAAAGTCCAGGCCTGGCAATGAAGAAAAAAAAGAAGATCTTGGATGAATAAAACCTAATTTGAAATACACTGTATTTACAATTGCTCCAGGGTTTGAGGTATTTGGCACCTTGATTCTAAGGGGGTAAAATTTATTGCACATGTATACATAAAACAGATTCACAGAATCTAATTTAGTAAAATTACAAAAATGTGGTTTTCCTATATCCATAAAAAACAGTCCAAGTTGTTCTGATTCAGTGCGGCAGAGGGGGTGGGTGGGTGGACTGTATAATTATTTGGTTCCAGGGAAAGACTGTTTTAAATTGAACAAGCAGAAGAAAATAGAGAAAGGGTGAATCAATTAGTGGTTAAAAGAACTAATGATGATAATTACAAGTTTTAAAACCTTTAATAACAAAGGTCCACATGATCAGTATAAATAGTTATAAGGAGTTAAACGTTGAGTTTATCATTAAATCTGATTAGCATTTAGCAATAAAATGTGTCATTTTTTTATTTTTAGAGCACAAAGACTCTTCAAAACAAATAACAAATTGATAACCTGGACCCATTCTTTAAAATTATATTGACTTTCTTTCCAGTTATATACCAGTATCCCCTCTGTTGTGCCTTCAATTTCATAGAGAAAGGCTGTCAAACTCGCGGCCCACAGGCTGGATGCGTCATGCACTGGCCATGCCCCCACCTGGTTTAGTGAAGGGGGGGAAGTCCCAATATGTCATGTGACACCGCTGTAACGACGTGAGTTTGACACCCCTGTCATAGAGTTCTTCATAAAATGACTAATGCTATATTTTACAAAAATAATTCAACATCACACTGAGATCCCTAACTATTTCTTCCCAAAATTACATTAACATACATGTTAATTTGAAACCCCCCAAAAACTATAATAGAACAAGACAAAATCATGTGAGTTAAAGAATGTTCAAATTTCTTACGCAGTCAGTCTTAATGTCCATCCTTTATTAAACGCTCTTTGATACGTCCAACAGACCTGTCATAATACTTTATGATTGTTTAGTTTCATCTTTAAATAGTAAGAAGTGTATTTCCCATTTTTTAATACTTGGACCCATTGATATTTCCAAAACTGGATATTCAAATTTTCCATAGATATCAATGGGAAGAGATATACTGTAGCTGCTCTGATTTTCCCTTCTTCTAGTGATTTAGGATTATTCCTCATCAGAGTCTCATTTGAAGCCCTTTCTTCTAACCCCCAGGGACAGCGACAAAAATTATGCCAGCACATTTTCCATTGCATTCACCACCAAACCCTATTCAGCTCAGTAATAAGCAGTTGCATTTACAGAGAGGTTCAGAAAAGTCAGGGTGGCAGTTATGGTCACACAATTGGAGCCCCACGTCTTTTTGTACACCTGTCAATGTTGCATGCATGTGCAAAAGGATAATACTTCAGTCACATGTGATGATCACTATTTTGAGTTTTTTTACAACCCCCTCCCCCTGGTCAGGTATTTCTCATATTAAGGGCAGGGACTAGTTGTCTCCTTATATTCTCAGTTGTCTCAAGGGTGCTTTTTTCTTCAAAAGGCAACTGGATTGTTTTTTTCCTTGAGGAAGAAGGAAAAAACATTTTACTTCTCATTCAAGAAGGTTCATCAGTTCTGATGGCAGAGAGGGATGGATGGAAGGATAGGTACTGACAATTGAGATACATACTACCTACTTAGAGCTGCAATATGGAATAAATTAAAGAAAACAGTTGGTGGGGCCTCTGCTTTTGTTTCCCCTCTCACTAGGTGTCATCAACAGATTGGGCAAAACAATCAGAAATTACTGGCTGGGGAGAAGGTAAATTTTGATAGTAGTGATGTAATTATTTCAGAAAACCTGTTTTGGTTTTGCACAAGTGTGTGGAAAGGGAAATTGATTATCTGTAAACAGTAATCAAAATGCATAAAAAAAACTTCAAATTTGGGTGTAGTTAGTTTAGCAAGACCAAATGCAGACAATGGGAATGAAAAGACTTTTGCGAAATCTTTCAGCTGGTTGAAATTTAGTTGGACCAAATGTCAGCTTCGCTAATGACAAATGATTATCTATTGAGAACATCTGTGCTAATAATAACCATGACTAGGTGTTTGGAAACAAGATAAAGTATGTCTGGGAGCAACCATAAATCCAATGGCACTTGGATTCAAATTTATAGTCCTGCTAAGTGGTGGAACTATTTTCTTCTGGATCAGGTCTGTCAAACTCACAGCCTGCGGGCCGGATGCATCACATGCTGGCCCCCACCACCACCACCCCAGTTTAGCGAAGGGGAAAAAAGTCTCGATACATCATGTGACGAGATGACGCTGTGACGACTGATGACACGAATTTGATACCCTTGTTCTGGATGATCTGAAGAGTATGAAAGCTGCAAGTAAGAGGTCACCCTCTTCTTTGGGACAATATGCTAATTCAATTCCATCAGAAAGATAGAACAAAACAATTCCCAGAATCCCTCCACAGCATCTTCAAACTCCCAACACATCTGGGACACAGAGCTACACTCAACAGAACCATCCTTTCCCCACCTACATTCCTATGCTGAATGGTGGCTATCAGCTATCACCTAGGGAGGGAAACAAAACCAGAGTAATCATGGTTTTGAGTCATACCTAACATGACTCAGACCTAGACTTGGACGTAGAGACACAGATACACAAACCAGGACACTACCATTTGTTGCCAATAAAGAGCAAAGGTTTTATTATCTTTGCTCTTTATTGGCAACATAATTGGATGGGGATCGTAAGTAGGGATAGCAAATTTTGTGTCCATATTGTTTTCTGCTGACTCAGGAAGTAGCATTTTAACTCAACAATGGGGAAAGACCTGCACTAAAAGGTGATTGGTTCAGTGTTGGCTTAGCATGTTGTATAAATGCAGCTCTTGGGTCCCAGTAGGTGAGAAAACAATAGCATTTCAGACCCTCAAATCAGGGCAATATCCAAGGGGGGGGGGAATAAATATGGGGTCAAAAACCAAGTAGAAATCATAAAGGTCATTGCAAACAGAAATACCTGTTGGGGGGAAGGGTTTAGGACAGACATGGTTTCTGTATTCTCGGGAATTGTGTGGAAATAAATATTCTGACCCACAATTGACACAGAGCTGTGGAGAGACAAACAGGGCAACCTCTGAGGAAGACATCTAGCTCCTGCTGTTGAGTATGAGAGTGAGGGAATAGAGAAGGGGGTAATGCTGTTGTAAAAGTAATGTATGCTGTCTATTCTAAGCTGTTGAACAATTTCTTACACAAAATACATTTTCTGTTGGAGGATTGGTGCATTCTGAATGGATGCATTAATTAGAACAAATCGCATCTAGTATTAAATTAATAGTATAATCTTGACTCTTGACAAACGCAATCATTCCTGGAAGTCGTAGCAATTTTCATTTCCCATTTCACCCATTTCCCATCCTTTGGAGGAATATTAACATGCTTGCTAAGGCTTTGCTGTCCTGTCAGATTACAACAAAAGAGATCCTGCAGAATGCTGACAAGGCCATCTCTGTTAATCCATTTCTCTGCCCGTCTTGAAATCTGCACCTGTTCAGTTACAGATAGTAGTAGTGCTTCAACAGGATTAAGTTCACTCTGAAATTTACATAACATTAGAAGTATTTATCTGTGTCCACAGCAGATAGAGACGGTGAGAGTTGGCCCAAGCTTATGCTCTTCTGGTTGTGTTTAAATGAGAGCCAACTAAGGATAGAGACCAAATCTCTCCAGTGACTGCTTCAGGTTAACAGCTCCCAGCTCCTAAATGATTCCATCTCCTCTCTAAATGTACACTAACTCCCAAAAAATGGCTGCTTGTAATTGGCTTTTGACCAGCACTCTGATCCTTACAGCCTTTCCCTTACTCTCCCGGAAACCATAGCAGGGTTTGTCCTGAACTCAAAAATGCATCATGTTGATCAGAAGCACTGTGACACAGCTCATTACAAATGTAGAGTCAAGCTGCAGACATGATAGTGTTACTGTTGGTTTCTCCCGCACAAGAAATAGAATCAAATTGAAAACCCTAAATCTCATTTTTGCCTCTGCTAAACAAATTTTGTTGGCCTTTGTGGTATTTCTGAAAGCAGAATAGGGTGATCAAAGATGATAGCACATGAACATTATCCTGAAATAATACACACCAACAAATATACACTATTCGTTTATTTCAGATGTTAAAGTTCATTGCTTGTTTAATGCAGGATGTATACTGAAGGATACAAATGTGCTTCCCAGATAAATGATTCCGGGCTTTTGTTTAACTTTCCTAGTAAAGGAGACTCAACCCCTTTCCAAGACTATACATTTTTATTATATTTTATGCTAAAATGTAGTTGCCTTCTGCAATCATTGGTTCAAAATCTTAATGCTAAATCTTCACAACTATGGAGAGCTTGTATTTAATAGTATTTATTTTATCCCACCTTTATTATTTTTATAAATAATTGAAGATAGTGAACATACATAATACTCCTTCCATCTCCTATTTTCCCCACAGCAACCTTGTGACATTGGTTGAACTGAGAAAGAGGCTGGCCCAAAGTCACCCAGCCAGCTGTCATGCCTAAGGTGGGACTTGTTGTTTACCTCATGTTGTTTATGTTGTGAGCCACAGTGAATTGGTTTAGAATTGAGCAGTGTCTAAATAAAATAAATTATGAGGCAGCAGATTTTAGAGTGAAGGAAGGCAAATGTAGGATATATGACAATGATGGTGTGAGAAGAAATATCCATCTGGTTCAGTTCCACGCCGGGACAAAGACACTGGAATATGGAGGCTGATTGGAAAGATGGTTTAATGATGAACAGAACTACCAAGCACATGTTTCTGGTGTAGCTGAACACATAGAGTTGTGGAGGGGGGTATACCTTCTTTAAGCTTTACACTTGAGCTTCCTGTTCCTGTGCAAGAACATGTATTCTGTCGGCTTTTGTCAGATTCCCATGGGGTCATAATGTAGGGGTTATGTATGAGCCATAGCTAGCTCTATAGGCAAAGTACAAATCCTAGGTGTTTGTCTGAGCCAAGTTTGGTTGAAGTTTCTGAGGGTGATGCAATGAAGGGGCATTGGGCAATTCCTATTGTCGTTAAGGGCTAATCCTACTTTTGTTCAGACCTTGCTGCAGAGAATTTCAAAATTCTATCTTGAATGGATTTCTGCCTGCAGTATTTGCCTTGCCTATGAATAGAGCTATCTAGATACTTGGCTACTTTGAATAAGCTCTTTATCCCTTAAGTGCTGACATTTCCTGAGGGCTATTAACAAAGGTGAGGGCTGCTTTCTGTCTCCAAGAACATGTTTCTCCATTTATCCCTTTAGGGAAATCTAATATTCTACCTTTTTAATATTTCCTAAAACATTTCATTCTTCTAGGAGAGGAGTGGGTGCTAACTTTCTACAATTTTTTTTTTTACAGAAATCAAGCTACCATGGTGGGGCTGCAAAAAAAAAAAACTGATAACACCAGAGAACATTCAAATAAGCATTGCCATCTGATGGTTGTCCAGATTTTTTCAGCACAGATATGCAAGTCTAAATGAAAATAAAGAAATTGAAAACGTAACTCTGAATCCACTTGTCTGATGGATGATGCAACAAATAGAAAATGCTTAATTAACCACAGAAGTAATTGGGTAACAAATGCACATAGGAGCCACAGTAAAAGGGGAAAAAACAGTTTTGTTTGTTGATTATTTATATCCTGGTTTAAAAAAAAACAATAGCTCAATATTCCTTTGCTTTCTATTTGTCCTTCCATCAACTCTGCGAGTAGGTTAAACTGAGGGAACAGGGTCAGAGGCGCCCAAGAGCCCAGCGTGGGGATTTGAAACTGGATCTGTCAAGACCTCACAAGACCCTGTGTTGCTAAAGACTTCATGACTACAGTTTTATTCTAGTCTTCAAGCCAGAAATTTGTGTCCAGTTGACACCTAGAACCGATAGCGATAAGGACAGCTGAAGTAGATGCTTTCAAAATGGACCAATTCTAAAAGGACAGACGTCTTATTTCAGTAATCCTCTGCAGGAGAGGGGGGAGGGGAGAGAGCAACCAAACCACCCCCCTGGAAGAAATGTTACATATGTTGCAATATACAAACCAGCCACCAGATGACACTGTGCCGCAAAATTGTTTAATTTGGCTCCTCCTTCTCTGAAACCTAAAAAAAACCCCTCTACTGCCGCTTCAATTCCTTTTCTTCATCCCAGGTTGTAATGATATTGTGCTGCGATACAAGAATATACTGCATTCACTATATTCCGTATATGCTGCTACGCCATATCTTAGATCTGGTTCAGCACAGAGCTAAATTTCTCAACTTTTAAAAATGAAGCATCCTTCTCAGGATCTACAGAACAATT